>JAASFY010000323.1:0-26353 GCA_023334035.1 Globisporangium okanoganense
AGAATACAGCGGGAAAATGAGCAAAAGCTCCAACCTTTGCGAATGTTTTCGTCCAATCCGCTCCCTCAAAAGCGTCCTGGTTGTTTTGGGACACACTTTCAAACAGGGATGCACATATAAATTTCGGACAGAGTAGTATTAATATTATAATTTTCTGTTTTATACGTTGTTTTAAAAAAAAGGTGCAATTTGTATTCAGTTTGTGTCCATAACATGGTTATTATTGTGTTCGTATCGAGGAATGTAACAGACACAATTGCGACGTCAAAAAAACCAAATTGCGTCAAAAAGTTACCGATGGCGACGCACTTCGCGAGCGGCTACGTGCGCGTCGGCAGCGACGAGCTCAAGGTGCGCGTGTGCGGCATCGAGTACATTAACGGCAGCAGAGTGAGCTTCGACCGCGCGCAGATGGACGTCGAGCCGCCGCTCGCGGAGATCCTTGCCGCCCAGCACGACACGCTCAAGGTGTGCTCTTCATCTGTCTATGATATAATAATCCATCGTAATAATCGCAATTGCATGATCATATCATATCATAGAGCAGATCGCACTGTACACACAAGCGCGAGTGTATCCATGTGGAACGTGTCGATGTACGCGAGGAAGTCGCCGTACGCGTCCGACTGCGCGTTGAACGCGCCGCCGTCCTGCAATAGCTATATACAATAGTAGACATACAGTGCATTGGCATTAGTTGCCACGATCTATAGTGGGCGCATTCGCTGAGTGTTCGCTCACCTGTTCGTCGCGCTTTCTGCGCTGCAGCTCACGGTCATTCTGCACCATCACTTCCTGAATCTGTTCAGTTACAACAGGCGCGCACCTTGGACTTCAACACTGGCACGAGAGTGACTAATATATAGAAGTGTGTGTAGAGCTCACTTTCTTGCGGTGCTGGGCCTTGAGCTCTTGGAGCTCCAGGTCGTGGACAGCTCGCAGGCTGTCGACCTCCGCCTGATGATGCGATTGCAGCTCTTCTCGCGCGTGCACCTCTCGCTCGAGCGACTTCTCGTAGCCTTTCAGCACTGCGCGTAGCTCCTACGAGTGCATTGAGTACTGTTAGCTATACATCACTGTCTCGTAATGCTTGTGCACCAGTCATTGTACAATGGCTGTACCTTGACCTCGAGCTCCAGCACTTGGTTCTGCTTGGTCTTGTCGTCCAGATCGCTGCGGATCTTTTCGAACGCGCCCTTCCAGACGCGCTGCCACTCCCACTGGTCGTCGCTCTCGCTTGTCTGCACCTGCTGGCTCTGCACTCGCTTCTGCATACAAGTAACACAGGGAAAGTCAGTTAGGTCGAGGCCGCAATAGCCAGTGTTCAAGTCACGAACTCTGCCGAGATCTCTCAAATGACTCACCGGTAGCGTTGGCTCGTTCTGGTTGTCACTTTGGATATGGCGGTCCATCTGGAGACCACTCAGGCGTCGTCGAACGTGGTCGGAGCTCTTCGCACTGGACTTCGTCTTCATGCGCACGATCTACCACAAGTTCACAATGCTGACCACGTGAGTCCCTCTTACACACACAGCCTGAACAGTGTTGACAGAATTTTATCTCAAGAGACAGAAAACGAACCGTGTGGCGAGGCAGCGTCGGTAGCGGACCCTGTGGAGGCATCTTGGTGAAAGGTTCGTCCAGTGCCTGCACGATATACTCCGATTTAGATACTCAGCCTGGCGATCAGCAGGCAATCAAAACAGGCAAAACGTACGCCATGGAGCAGCATCTGGAGCAGCGCATTTGCGTACTCGAGCACGTTTTTCGTCCACGTGGCGTTGGTTGTGGGCTGTGCGAGCAGCTTGCGCACCCAGTGGGCCACGCGAATCTGCTGGTGTTTGCTGCTGGCCACGCGTGCGCTCAGCTCCTGCACGCGCGTGAGCGTCTCACGCAACGCGTCGTTTGAGAAGGCCTGGCCAGTGGCGCTGGTGCTCATCGCTTGAGCTGGTCGGTGGCTCGCTTCACAATGAAAAGCCACTTTGAAGTTGCGGTGACAGGTCGTTTCGCATTCTGCCAGCTCTGCTGGAGATTAGTTATGTATAAGAACGCCTGGTACTCAACAGGCGGCTCTGGAATCACCGCTCTCGATTAATAATCTCCAAGTCTTTGTGTGTTTGAGCAGAGCTGTTCCTGACGCTAAGCTACTGAGAGCGCAGGATGGACCACAAAGTGACCACCGACTACACACGCTTGCTAGGCAACGCCAACGTCAAGGTGTATGTGCGAGCGCGGCCGTGTGCCGACGACCAGAAGCCACCGGAGGACATGTTTGAGCGCAATAGAGACACGCAGAAGAACATCGTGATCAAGGTGACAGGGAGCACCTTGACTCGTGAAAGTCTCTCACGGCTTACCAAAGCCCATGCTGAGCCCATTATTCTCTCTATCTACGTATGTATGTATGGGTAGGACACGGAGCGCATGCAGTACGGCAACCACGCGTTCAGCTTCGATAATGTAGGAGAAAGTCTCGTGAAGTTGGATCTACTGGTGATTTATCCTCATACATTGCGTGCTTGCTGTGCAGATCTACTGGACCGACACGTCCCAGACAACGCTGTTCGAGACGGTAAGAGCACATTCTTCAACACTGTTAGCGTCTCTCAATCTAGGCTCTTGGGTACTTTGTGAAACCTGACACTGATGAGGATTTATGTAATGCGACTAACAGACGAGCAAGCCGCTCGTGGACTACGCGGTCAAGGGCATCAACAGCTGCTGCTTTGCCTACGGCCAGACCGGGTCCGGCAAGACATTTAGGTGCGCCTCACATGTCTGTCTTCATTATGGAAGCGCTATCCCTCATTGTAATTGGGCCTTTGTTACAGCATCTTTGGCGAGAGCGGCGAGAAAGCTGGGCTCCTGTCGCGCTCTATCGAGTCGCTCTTCGAGTACGTCGACCGCAACGAAAACAAATCCAAAGTACGTACACAATCCAGCCATTAAACTCCATTCGCCACTGTAATGAGCTCGCTCTATGGGATCTGAGGCTTCTTCTGACAATAATGAGATTGACGTACGGCTCAAATATATAGGAATTCACGCTCGTCGTGAGCTTTCTGGAGATCTACTGCGACCGCGTGCGCGATCTCTCGCGAGAGTGCGTTTCTTCGTCTATTCGACTGGTATCAAAGGTGATTAGAGGCTGTGAGGCTGACACTAACCTTGCGAGCTTCTCCGTGTACAGCTACTTGAAGAAGACCGGTCGCTCGATCTCGTACCAGACCTCGAGCAGCACCGAGTGGTTTCTCCGCCAGGTACGACCAGGTTTTGTCACTATTGATCACCAATGCAACAGTCTCCTAATCTTATCGCTGCAACGTGGCCGAGCAGCAACAAATGCAGCGCACTGAGAGCGCTTCGAGGTACATCTTGATTTTAAATTTCTCAACCTCCTATCAAACCAAGATTAGATTATCTATATCCCCGATATACCTACCACCCACACGTATCAGCTTTGGCTCCAGCTCAGCCGCCGCCACTGCTGCGACTCGAAGCGACGAGGAGTACGACTACGAGAAGGCGAACTTTGAGATCCACGAGGACGCGCAGGGCAACGTGTTCGTGAAGGACCTGGCGATGGTCACCGTGACGTCGCGCGAGGAAGTGGATGTGCTCGTGCAGTCGGGACTGAAATTGCGCGCGACCCACGAGACCAAGATGAACGCCGTCTCGTCACGCTCGCACACAGTGTTCACGATCCACATTTTCCAGCAAAGTAAGTACACTTACTTGCATTTTACCTTAAATTGTGGGGTTCTTAAAAAATGAAATTGGTTTGTGTATTTATGTTTTATTATTTTATATTGCAGTCCAGGAGACTGGCGAGGTGATCTACGGGATGCTCAACATGGTCGACCTCGCCGGCTCGGAGCGGCTCAAGAAGAGCGAGTCCGACGGCCAGCGGCTCAAAGAGGCGCTCCACATCAACTCGAGCCTGAGTGCCGTGGGCAAAGTCGTCATGTCCCTTGATCCAGAGAGCGGCTACAACTACATTCCGTACCGAGACTCGAAGCTCACGCGCCTGCTGCAGAACAGCATCGGTAGGTACACCTTGTTATGTGGTTGATCACCGAGGTTTGGCTCAATGGAAGGCTAAGTTGTGGTAATGGCGTTGTGTACAAGGCGGGAATTGCTTCACGATCCTCATCGCGACGATCCACCCGATGAAGGAGCACTACGAGGAGTGCCTGGGCACGCTTCAGTTCGCGAACCGGTGTCGCTCGGTCCAGAACCAGGCAAGCATGGCTCCATTTAGGTTGTGTATGGTATTATCTTGCTCTAGCTCACGGTAATTTGATGCCTGAACAGCCTCGTGTGAACCACATCAATGGCTCAGTGGCTGACAAGGACCGGCGCATCCGCAAGCTCCAGGAAGAGCTCTCGATCCTGCGGAGGCAGGTCGAGGGCCTGCGAGCCGACTACAACAACAAGTTTGTCGCGGCACTCAACGAACTCGGCTTTGACGCCGAGGAGATCACGGAGAGCGGCGAGATCAAGTTCGCAGTATGTCTTTTTTCCACAATTTCCATCTTGACATTGGTGATTCTGGGGTACTGAAATGGTGAAATTGGTTTCTCGGGTGTGGATTTGTTAGGACGGACTCGTACTCCGGTCCGTGTTCTCGGACACAAAGGCGGACGATATCATCGGTGCAGAAAGTGGTTTAGCGCTCTCACCTGGCCGGAAAGCAGCCAACCAGTCGCAGATGCAGTCCACACGGAAAGCGAACGGTGAGAAGAAGTCCTACTGTTTTCCGGATACTGAGGTCTCACAGTGTGGCTAACTTGAACATATATACGTGCTGCTACCTCTCCTATAGAGATGTCGAAGAAAGATCGCGACCACCTCCGACAGAAGTACGCGAACGCCAAGAACAACTTCACCATCGTCGTGGTAAGAGTTATTGAGAAAAAATCAGCCTGACATAACAAGTTCGTCTGGGTTCACGAGCTCATCGACTGACGTGTATTCTGTTGCAGACCGAGGCGAAGAAGGAAAAAGAGGAGTCGCGGAAAGCTATGGGCGACCAGCGGCGCCGCATCGCCACACTGGAAGAGGCCGTGATTCAAAAGACGAAGGAGTTTGAGCGCGCGCTCGCGTCGGAAGAGGCGAAACACCGCGCCGAGATCCGCGATTTGCTCAGCAGCAGGAACCCACACGACGAGCAGCAGCAGCAGACCTTGTGGAAACGGTCGGCGTCAATCTCTTGTATCAAAGCAGACACTGCGGCTGAGCACGAGAGCAAGAAGCGTGAGAGCCGAAGCGAACAGGTACATGAACTTGTAATGAGCCTAGGTGGTGGCGATGGCGTGGGTGTATCTGGTATTAAATTGCCTCACTGGGAAAGAAACTCCTGCAGCGGGTGGCAGCACTGCAGAGTTCGAAAGAAGACGAGATCGCACTCATTCGACAGCACGTAAGTGTTCGCTTCTCGCGTGCTTTGTTGCCAGCCAATCTCGTACTGCTACCGTTTCTTATCGCGTGGTGCTCTCTTTTCGCTCAATCAGTTTGACCAGATCTTGAAGAAGAAGACGGTCGACCTGGACGTTGCCAACGACAAACTGCAGCAGCTGCACACGGCCACCGCTCGCACTGTCGACGTACGCCTCATCACCTCTGATTTGCTGGCATATTTTGCTCTTGAGAACGGCAAGCGACCTTGGACTGATTGATGCCACTGACTGTGTAACGTTGTCTCCTGTAGAATCTGCGTGAAGACTGTCTAGAGCTGTATTCGTACGTTGGTCGATTGCTGGGCGTGCTCGAGCATGGGCAACGGTACGCACACTCAGTTTCGACGTGCGCGAATAAAATCGTTATTACTAACCTTGTGATACGTCACATCTTAGTGGATCGATGCCCCCAAAGAACATCCTGGCGGACTCCACGAAGCTTCGGCATCTCAAAGCACTCGTGAGTCAAATGTATTGCTCTCCATCGGTGACCAACACGGTCGTACACGCCGCTGACACACTGCCTCCTCCTGTGCTGATGTTATGCTCTCTCTTGGCAGGTGGCCACCGATCCGACGCGGCATCTTCAACATTTCGACCGAACTAACGCAAATCTGCACTCACACGACGATGGTAGAGCGCCTCGACCAGTTTCCGCTCCCGTGCGCCGGTCAAAGACGACAACGTACCCGTCAGTTCTTCGTGACCGAGTTAGCCATCAAACCATCACCACTGCTGTTAGTACTGGAGCGCTACCACCTGCCAACAACAGCGAGAGCGACGAGATCGTCTTCGAGCGTCAAGCAGAGCCAGCCGCAGGAGCCAGATCCTGTCCGCCGACGTCTCGCGATGGGGCGGACTACGCAGATTCTGTCGAGATGGTTCGCATCAGAGCGCTCTTGGAAGAAGAGGTAATGTTTTATCTTAAGCCTGGTCTTGGTACTGGAGCATTCCACTGACAACCTGTACCTTTGATGACCATAGCGCAAGAAGACGAAAGCGCTGAAAGCTGCCAACATTGCGCTGACGAGGCAGTCCCAGCGGAAATCGTCCGCGGGCCATTAGCACAGCACACACACAGATTGGCTGGCTCCCTTGTTCATACACTCTATTCCAGTTTTGATGGCTCTAGCCAGCGCGGTACAAATACAAAACCGGTGTTTTAGAAAACGAGTCACGCCAACTGTTCAAATGTTAGGCATCTTCTCACCGTCATCTAGGCTTCAGTTGCCTGCGATGATCCGCAGCATCTCTTCAACAGACGTAACCTTCTCACGAGGCTTGCCCACAGCCTCACCGCGCTTGGTCTCTTCGTCATTGAGGCGTTCAAAGTCTCCCCACGTCACGAGCTGCTTGTCAGGCTTTCGCTCCAAGATAAGCTTCTGGATCGTCTCCAGGCCACCACCACCACTTGTCGGCTTCAACAGCTTATCGCTTGCGATGTCTTCGATGATGCTCGCCACGGTCTCTCGTGCGTCAACAATGTTGGTGCCAATGATACCGGACGGGCCGCGCTTGACCCACCCAGTGCAATACAAACCCACGACCTGCTCGCCCCCATTCCCCACGTCCATGAGTCGGCCCTGGACATTCGTTAAAACGTTGCGTTGCAAGTCGAACGGCGCATCTTCAAGCGGATGCGACTTGTAGCCGATGCTGCGCAGCACGAGACCACTTGGGATCTCCTCAAACTCCCCCGTCCCCATTGCACGCTGGCGATTCGCCTCACCCTGCAACTGGGTCTTCTCCACACGCACGCTCCCGACCTTTTCTGGGCTCTCTGAGTCCGCGACGAGCTCCACTGGTGCCGAGAGAAACTTGATCTGCACCTGTTTGTTCCCAGCAACCTCCTTTCCGAAATCGCCCGAGATCTTGGCTGTGCATAAGAACACAGAGACCAGTCAATACAGAATACTAATACAACAGAACCACGCTATTGCAACGTACTCAGCAACTCGTTCATGCGCTTCTTGGCGCGCTGCTCGTTGATCTCCAGCTGCGAGCTCTCCGTGAGGCTCTGCTGGAGCTCTTCTGGGTCCACCACGCACGAGACTTTCTCCAGCTTTGTCAGTTCACGGATCTCCTTCATCGTGAACGCTGCCTGCGCGCTTCCACGACGTCCGACCAGGTACACTTTCTTGATTTTGCTGGTGTGTCGTCACGTAACAACAGCGTTAGTATGGATAACACCAGGCTACAAATCCCATACACAAGCACTCACCTGCTGCGCAGCACATCGACGGCATGCTGCGAGATGTCAGTCGTCGCGAGCTCGTCCACATTTTTGGTCAGGATGCGCGCGCAGTCGACGGCGACGTTGCCCTGGCCAAAGATCACGGCGGTCTCGGTCGCCAGGTCGACGTGCAGGTCGCGGAACTGCGGGTGGCCGTTGTACCAGTTCACAAACGCGCGTGCACTCAATACACCGTCCAAATGCTCACCCGGGATGCCCAGTTCACGGTCGCCAGCGGCGCCGTAGGCCAAGACGATCGCGTGGTAGTTGGCCTTGAGCTCCTGGAGCGAGACGTCGTCGCCCACGTGCACGTTGCCTAGAAACGCAAAGCGCTCGTCTGCGGCCACTTTTTCAAAGTCGTTCATGACGGACTTGACCTCCGGGTGGTCGGGCGCGACACCGGAGCGCACGAGGCCGTAGGGCGTCGGCAGCGCCTCGAGCATGTCCACGTGCACGCGCGCGTGGTCCTTGAGCAGGTACTTGGCCGCGTAGAAGCCCGCGGGGCCCGAGCCCACGATGCACACGCGGATCTTCTCGGCTGCGTCTATGGAGAGCGCGCGCGTCCATGAGCCAGGAGCACTGGCTCTGCTCGTAGCGATGGCACTGCGACGCAGCGCCAGGCCGCCACTGCCCATTGCCCGCATCATCATCATCATCGCCATTTTCGTTTTTGCGTTGATCAGCAAACTTGAAAAGCGGTATTTTCAGCTTTTCACCCAACAATTGTACCGGTATGATCACGTGCTGGGTACAGATACCAGTTGCACACTGGTATTCGTTTACGCAGGATATTTTTGGCCGGAGTATCGGAAAATTAGAAAAGGACCATTTAGTTTTGGTGATAACTGTGTAAAGTGGAATTATCAATCGCAAGTGAGAGTGGTTTGTCGAATTTCTCCATACCAACTCCTACGCCGTCGGAGCTTCGGAGACAGTGGGATTTGAGCTATGTAGGTGTAACGCAAGTTGCAGTCAATAGCAATTGCGATACGGTAGATGTAGTCAAACGTCAGATACAGTGTCAAATACTCTTATGTTCAGGATTATCCTCGCATTTATGACTGCGTTTATTTCCCACATTTGTTTTATTTGTCGCGAAAGTGTTTTTTTGGCGCAAAAACCGTGTCCTCACTTCAACCTCCACAAACGCATATGGCTCCAAATCGCGCTCGTTTTCCCACGCCTCGTCTGCAAAACCGGTATTTCACCGGTATGCTGGCCTTACCCACCCATCTCATTGGCCAAAATAGCGTCCAAATGATATTTTTCCCATGTTCTGACGTATCTCATTGGCTACAAATAGTGGGCACAAAAGGCAACTGCGTTTTTCGTGTTGTGCGCATCCCACATTTTTCTTCTCTTTGAGGGGGGATTCACACACAAAGAGAACTAGCCAAGCAGCAGCGAGAAGCGTGAAGCGAAGCAAGTGGTGGTGGCGATCCGCTCCCCCTCATTCGCGCTCTCGCCGTCTTCCCCCCATACATATAGAAGCTCCACACACACACTCGAACGACCATGAGCGGTCTGGAGATGGTCGTGGGTGCCAAGTGCTACGTGCCGGATGAGACACACGTGTGGCTCGCGGCCGAGGTCGTCCGCGAAGAGAACTCGGGCGACGGCAAGGTGCGCAAGATCCACGCGCGCGTGGCACTCCCGCCCAGTCCGGACGCGTCCGTGGAGGACGCCACGCCCGAGTTCGAGGACCGCGTTGTGGACATGAACGACAAGCAGACCAAGGCGCTGCTCGCCGTGCACCAGCTCGACTCGCTGCCGTACCAGAACGAGAACACTGGCGAATTTGGCATTGAAGATATGATCACGCTCAACTATCTCCATGAAGCTGCGATCCTCTTCAACGTCAAGACGCGCTTTTTGCAGAAGCTCCCGTACACGTACACGGGCGACATTTGCATCGCCGTGAACCCGTACCAGTGGCTCCCGGACCTGTACGCCGACGAGCAGCACCTGCGCTATTTGAACCAACCGAAAGAAGAGCTCCCGCCGCACGTGTACGCGACGAGTGTGGCGTCCTACGATAACATGCGTCGCACGGAGCGCAACCAGTCGATCCTCGTGAGTGGCGAGTCGGGCGCTGGCAAGACCGAGACCACGAAGATCCTCATGAACCACTTGGCGACCATTGCCGGCGGCCTGAACAACTCGACGATCAAGAAGATCATTGAGGTGAACCCGCTGCTCGAGTCCTTTGGTAACGCCAAGACCGTGCGCAACGACAACAGCTCGCGCTTTGGCAAGTTCACGCAGCTCCAGTTCGACCGCGACGGCACGCTCGTGGGCGCCAAGTGCCGCACGTACTTGCTCGAGAAGACGCGCGTGATCAACCACGAGTTCCCCGAGCGCAACTACCACGTCTTCTACCAGGTATGTCACTGTATGCTGATGCCATGTTGCAAGCCCCTACCTATATTAACGTTGTACTTGTGTATTTTGGATAGATTTTGGAAGGCGAGTTGTCGAAAGAGCTGCTCCTGGACTCGTCGAAGACTTACGCGTACACGGGCAACAACAGCGCAGAGAAGATCGAGGGCATGTCGGACGCTAGTCACTTTGAGAAGACGCGCGTGGCGCTTGAGCTCATTGGGCTCACGCCGGACGCGCAGAAGCCGCTCTTTGAGGTCCTCGCCGGTGTGCTGCATCTCGGCGAGGTCTCGTTGCTCTCGAACCCTGCGAACGACGAGGAATCGCAGATCACAGAGGCCGATGCCGGCGCGCTCGCGTGCGTGCAGCTGCTGGGCGTGACGTGGGAAGCGATTGAGAAGGCGCTGTGTTCGCGCACGATGCGTGCCGTAAACGACGTGTACAGCGTGCCGCTGCACAAGGAGCAGGCCATGGACTGTCGCGATGCATTGGCAAAGGCGATTTATTCCAACGTGTTCGACTGGCTCGTGGACTCGATCAACCTGTCGCTCGCGGACGACAGCAACATGTTCAACCACGTGGGCGTGCTCGATATCTTTGGCTTTGAGCACTTCAAGCACAACTCGTTTGAACAGTTTTGCATCAACTACGCGAACGAGAAGCTCCAGCAAAAGTTCACGCAGGATGTGTTCAAGACCGTGCAGATCGAGTACGAAGAAGAAGGCATCACGTGGAACCACATTGAATACGCGGACAACCAGGACGTGTTGACGGTGATCGAGTCCAAGATGGGCATCATCTCGCTCTTAAACGAAGAGCTCATGCGCCCCAAGGGCAACGAGGAGTCGTTCATGTCGAAGGTCGCGTCGCTGCACAAGGAGGACATGGCGCACGTGATTGAGTTCCCGCGCACGTCTCGCACGGAGTTTTTGATCAAGCACTACGCTGCGCCAGTCATGTACGACTCGGTGGGTTTCCTGGAAAAGCACAAGGACGCGCTGCTTCCAGATCTGTCGGAGCTCATGCGTAGCTCGTCCAAGCCGTTCATCGCGGCGCTCTTTGAACCAAAGCCTGCGCCAAAGGTGGTCGCGACTGATGCGAACGCGCGACGAAAGCGAGGTGGCGGCGGTGCGTTGACGCTGTCGACGGTCGGCACGCAGTTCAAGGAGTCTCTCGCAGAGCTCATGACGACGATCAATGCCACGAAGGTCCACTACGTGCGCTGCATCAAGCCCAACCCGATCAAGAGCGCCACGACGATGGACCAGGCGATGGTGGTTGCGCAGCTGCGGTGCGCTGGTGTGATTGAAGCGATTCGTATCTCCCGTGCTGCATACCCGAACCGCTTGCAGCACACGGAGATCCTGGACAAGTTCTGGCTGTTTGTGCCTCGCCAGGGCGAGACAGCGCGCGAGAAGTGCGAGCTGCTCATGGAGAAGCTCAAGCTCACGACCCCGGAACAGTACCAGATGGGCAAGACCCGCGTGTACTTCCAGCTGGGCGTCCTTGAAGAGCTCGAGGACCGTCGTAAGAAGTTCCTGGACGCCAAGGCGACATACCTCCAGGGCGTCATGAAGACGTTCACGCAGCGCATTAAATACCTCCGACAGCTCGCTGCAATCATCAAATTGCAGTCTGTCATTCGCTGCGTGATTGCCATGCGCCGCTACAATGTGTTCATGAACGGACTCGTGAAGGCCCAGGCGCGCTGGAGAGGCATTGAAGCGCGCAAGTACTACGTGGAGGTGCGCAGCAATCACTACGCCGTGATCATCCAGCGGTACGTGCGCGGCTTTGTCCTGCGTCATCAATACACGAAGATGCGCGCGAGCATCATTCGCGTGCAAGCCATGGCGCGCATGAAGATCCAGCGTCCAAAGTACCTCGCGGCGCTCCAGGAGGAGAAGCTGCAGGCGGACATGGTGTACCAGCTCAGCCAGCTCAAGGCTCGTCTCCAGGAAGAGCAGGAGCGCAATGCACGCTTGCAGGAGCAGCGCAACTCTGTCGCGGCAGTCGACGTACAGGCGAGTCGCGCTGGTGCTGAGGTGTCGAGCGTCGTCATCGCCGACGCTGGCGGCATGATTGAGAAGCTCCAGGAGGAGAACTCGAAGATTCGCTCGAAGAACGAGGACCTGAAGGCGACCGTGAAGGCGCTCAAGGCCGAGGTGGGAACGAGCAAGTCGGATAAGGAGATGAGCCACGCCGGTCTGTACGTGAAGATCCGTCAGTTGGAAGACACTGTGCGCGAGAAGGAGAAGCGCGTGACTCAGCTGGAGACCGACAACCAGAAGCTCACGGACCAGGTGCAGGACTTGATCGCGAACGGCCACGTGCAGTCTGAGAAGAAGACGAAGGAGAAGCGCTCGATCTTCCGCACGCTCGGCTCGAAGAAGGAGAAGAAGCCCGAGGCCGTGCTGCTCGACTCGATCACGGGCGACGACGACATGGACGGCTCGAAAATGTCGGACGTGCGTGCGTCGCACTTCCCAAAGCTGCTGCCGACCATGAACATGTCCAAGGCCAAGTTCTGGGGCGGCAAGGCCAAGGGTGAGAACGGTGGCGGCGGCGCCGGTGACGACGACCGCGACTCGAGCGGCAACGACTCGCAGAACGGCACGATGACGTCGGGCGACTCGTTCGCGGCGCCGCGCAACACGATCGTCAAGAGCATGGAGGTGGGCGTGACGGGCGCAATGACGAACCTCAAGGGCAAGATGGCGGCCGTGAAGACCATGTACGATACCAAGGCTGCGCGCGGCAAGCGCACGGGCAGTAAGGGCGAGGACTTGGACCGACCGCAGCTGGCCGCGCTCACGACCAAGGACCGTCCGATCCGCGAGTCGTTCAACCTGGACGCGCTCCCCGAGGTGTCGCTCCCAGTGGGCTGGGAGGCCAAGGTCTCGCGCTCCACAGGCCGCGTCTACTACGTGAACCGCAAGTTGGGCAAGTCGCAGTTCGAGCGCCCGACGCTCGCGTCGCTCAAGGCGGCCAAGCTCGCACGCCAGAAGTCCGTCAGCGGTCCAGGCGCTGGACCCGTGGCGCAGTCTTAGAGACCCGTGCCATCCACATCATCACAGAGAAAAAGAGCTCTTCGTGACGAGAGAGGTGAAGGAATGGAGGGAGGAGAGATGACGTGGAGACGCGTGGCTCTCAATTTCTTCTCTTTCCCTGTATGTTTGGTGTGTGAAAGCTCCCGTCGCCCCTCCTCCCGCCTTCCTCTCCTCTCGTCCTGCATCTTGTTTGTTTCTCATGAGAGGAAACAAGCAAGCAAGCAAGAGAGTGAGTTGTGTGGCAATAGAAACCTGATCATATGAACACAAACAAACAAAACAAACAACTCGCAAGTCCTTGCTTGCTTTCCATTTGCGCCCTCATTACGAAGCCCTCATCATAAATACCGACTTGTTCACTCATTCATTCATCCATCCACACACACCACTAAGCCGAGTCGACGATCTTGCGACTCGACCTGCTCGAGCGCCGAAAGTTACTCAGGTGCTCCTTGTGCGCGTCCGCCGTGCTCTTCTTCTCGTCACTGGCCTTGTAGCGGAGCACGTTGTTGCTCGAGTTGTTGCGCAATGGCGGGCGGCCGCCGCCAGTCAAGGAGGAGCTTGTGGACGACGTGGACGACGTCAGCGACTTGTTGGAGCCCGCGGAGAGCAGCATGGGGCTCGGATTGGGGCTCACGTCGTCAATGTCGACGCTGCGGTTGTCGTCGTCGCCGTCGTCGTACAGGCTGTCGCCGCCGCTGTGCGCGCGCGGCGTATTGCCCGCGGTCGCCATCTTCTTGGACGACATGCTCTTGAATCGCGACAGGACCGAGTCGCGCCGTTTCAGCGCGGACGTGGCGATCGACATGCCGCGCGAGCGCTCACCTCCCGTTTGTGGGGACTCTTGAGACGACGACGTCTTGCCGTTGGGGCCGAGGATCGCGGACGACATGCGCCGGAACCGCGTGGACGACATGGACGTCTCGGCCGACATGTGCTCGCCGAGCCGGTCCGCGTCGGTCCGCTGGCTGCTGAGCGCGCGCCGCATCGCGTGACACTGCGCGCGCACGTGACGTAGCTGTTCGTCGAGCGCGTTGAGCTCGTCCGTGAGCTCCTGGGCGACCTGCGCGCCCTGCGCGGCTGCGCGCTCGCGCCCCGTGTGGAGCGCCATGATGTCGCGCTGCAGCCGCGTGTTGCGCAGCACGAGCGTGTGGATCTCGTCCCGGAAGCGGTTCGTATCGGCACGGACTTCGGCCACCGTCGTCATCTTATTGTGTCGCTTTGTGCTTGTTTTGCTTATGGTTGACTTGCGCTGAGTATGGTGGCGGGTGGCATGGTGGCGTCACTGGCTCCTTTCTTCAACAAGTCTGCATAATTCGGTATATTAAGAAATGTCGGTTTACAATAATATCGCTTTATAGCCCGGAAGAGTGATTGTTTACACAATATGGGAGGGAAGACAAGACCAGCTTCTATCGTGAACATGGCGCGCGTCAAGACCACATCGAGCTTTGAGCTGATCAAGGGCCTGATCGTATGTGCAGACAGCTTTTAGCAACAAGTGTTGCCATTGTTGGCGACACGCCTCTGGGTACGTCGTATTGCATTGCTTGATAAATGCTGATATATATGAATGTAAGTAACCATTAGCCATTGCGCAATTCATGCTATATTTTGGGGTTATAGGGGTTGTGACCAAGGTCGAGGAGCTCTACGAAAAGCTTGCACACGGTCGCTGGTGCTGTCGTGGCCATGACAGCGCGTCGGGCGGCTCAACAAGTAGCTCAGCTCGACAAGTAGCTTGTCTCGGCGTCTCGGATACCTGCTTCGAAGTAGACGAGAAGCTGGGCGGCGGCATGGGCGCGAAACTGTTCGATCAGGTCCTTAAGATCGTCGAAAGCTTTGTCAAGAACGTCAAGGTCGCGCTTGAGAGACTATGGTGGACGTGAAGAGCATACACTTATCTATCGAATACAAGTTTACTCGACCTGTTCTCCTCGACCACGACATCGCTGCGGGTACGCCTAAACTGATGACCTTATGGTGTAGTCTGCCAGTGTTTTATCAGCGAGTATCCCGAGCGACCAGGAAACAGCTTGGCGATGTCTTTCCACTTGTGACCAGAACGCTCCACCGACTGGTACAAGAGGCCGTTTTCAAGCTCCGACCACGGCCCTATGTACAACGAAGGGTTTAAATATCTCTGCCATCGTATATGGAAACGCAGCAAGATGTCAGCTCAGCCCTCTACAAATGGTGCAATCAGAAAGCCAAGCTGTCCAACATACCTGCAACGGCACACCGGTGCGACTGGGTAGCATCGAGCCCATCATCGCCCATGCTTTCCAGCCGTACTTGAGCACTGCATCGGCAATGATACGGTCTTTTTCGTCGGTCCAGAAGTGGCTCTTCTTCGCTTCTCGCCCATCGTTACACTAGGAGTCATGGAAGCTGGGCTCGGCTCCGTCACAGCTGTTACCGCCTCGACTTCGTCGGCTCCAGTTTCTCCCTCGACGCTGAAGTCACGCAGCTCGTCTAGCAGATTAGAGATCTGTGTGAGATTGCCGATATCATCGCTCTCTGGTAGTTCTCACTCCCAGTTCTGGTTGATGCGGCAGTCGTTGTCGTCGACTTCGTGCTGCTCGACAGCATCATGCCGATGAGCTTGATGAGGCGCTGTACGTGTTGCTCTGATTCATTTGCTCCAGGGAAGCTCATGACATCGAACATTGTTGCCGCCTTGCGCTCCTCGTCTACCAGTAGAGTGTCTTTCGACATTTTGACAGTGTGCTTGAGCGCAGCTTGACGCTTTGCCGACATGGTTTCGTACTTAGCGCGTTTGCCACGCACATGCCAGCCAGCCGTGTTCGGCTTGATACCGAGAGAGCAGCAACACAACCTCGCAACGAGACCGAGGAGGAGATTGACAATATATGGGGGTGTATAAACATGCTTAGACACTGTGCCTGGGACGCCGCAGCGCTTACCGGCCTTGGAAGGCTTGGCGGTCTTTGTCATCTCTAGTTGGACACAAACGCGAAGGCGAGCGTGGGGTGTGGCGTGTGGAGAGTTGAGCTGGTGTCGTGCTGGTGTCGTGACGAGTTGAGCTGACCTGTGGCGAGTGACAAGTGGACCTGGTGTTGAGCTAGCGTGTGATTGTCGAAAGAAGATTTTTGTGCCATGAATGTCACACAGGCAAAGCCAGCTGGTGTAGTAGCCGATTCGAGCAGCTCGTAGTGTACTTGATATTTGTAAGCAAGGTGAGTCGTGTACTTGAAGTTAATATACTCGACTCACGCCACTGTGTTACATGAAATTGAGGTGAGTTGACCATACAAATATCAAGTACACGACTCGCTCACTTTCTGCGAGAGTTTGAGCTCCGTTCGGGTTGACAGATATTCGATCCTAATCACCTTATAACTGATATGGATAAACACATAACACATCCTACGTTAGTTCAAAACTGAAAAGTAAATCTAAAAATCAGGAAACAATGCAGCAAATAAACAAACTCAAAAGTTCCTCAAAAAGCCAACATGGAGGGCGAGCTCGACAGCCGCGTGCACTTCTCGGACGCGAGCGACCCATGGAGCTCCTCGCGCCACGTCGCCGTGCTGCAGTCGCTCGATGCCGTCGAGCAGGTGCGCACCTATACGTATCTATTGGCCTGCCTCTATAGGTCTCCAGCCCCGCTCACACACACACGCCTTTCTCCATCGTCACTACTACGGTTACTAATTAGAAACTCGTGGCAGCGCTGCGCATGGCCGCCGCAGCCATGAGCCACGTGGCGCCACGCATCTCGTCCGAGGAGAGTGCATCCACCGCGTTCACCAAGGCGTCGACTGAGTTCCTCCAGCTGATCAAGGAGATCCACACGGAGCTCGCGGGCCACATCCACTTGGTCTCGGACTACCGCACGTACGGTCGCAGCACGTACGGCGCCGAGAAGGACTTTGCGCTCAGCCGCGAGAAGGTCACGATCGTCTCCGAGCAGCTCCAGAGCCTCTCGCGGTACCTCGAGGAGAACTTTGAGCCCGAGGACAACTGATTCACACATGGTTTCTACTAATATAGGCATTTATCATCATCCGCATGGATGGCGCTCTTCATGATGGTGGCGATACGGTGTCCATATTACCGGATGCGTCGCCTAAGCGGAACATTGCAAAGTGACGCTGCAGCGTGGCGCGCATTTGCGACTCGCGCTCCTGGTCCATTGCGTCGCAGAACAAGTCGCGCTCGTCGCTCGCCGGGTCGAAATGCGTTGGCACCTGCAGCTCCGGCACAAAGTCCCGCATGGTCGCTTCAACCTCACTCTCCAGTCGGCTCAGCTCGCTGTCAACAATGTCCAGATTATCATATCGCTGGGCGTGCTGCTGCTGATGACTGGAGACGGGCTTTTTCCAGCCATTCTGGTAGAACTGAAGTGCCAGCAGTCGCTGCTGCTCGTCGCTCTGCAGCAACGCGGTCGCGAGGTCTTCAGGCTGCTTTGGCGCCTTCCAGGCGAGCAATTTGTCCACCGGCAGTGAGAAAATCTGAGCCAAGTGTGCTGCTGCAGCCTACCAATGATTCACAAAGCCACAATGGTGACTCACACTGTCTATGATAGATAGACACGTATGCTCATAGTGACCGTACGTACCTTGCGGTAGTTGGTGAAGACGTAGTGGATGGTGATCGCGGCGGCGTACCACTTGAGCGACTGTGAGCGTTCAGCCACGAGTGCGAACGAGAGCGGCACCAGGACCTCGTATTGCTGAACCTATAGCATTTTATTGAGTTATAAGCATAGATTGGGGCTCTGTTATGGAGGACTAAAGTCATAACGATACCATGAGCGACAGGATCGCGGGGGTGGATTTCAGAAGCGTGCTGATGGACTGCGCCGCGTGCACAAACTGCGAGCGCAGATGCGAAAACGTCTCGTACTCGCGCGAGAACTGGACTGACGCGAATCGCTCGTCGAGGCTTTAATTAACACAGAGAAACAATAATAATCAGATTATCAATAGCTCAGCTTTCACACACAGCTATGTGACCCCACGCACGGCTCTGGCGCCACGGCGGCATTCTTGATCCACTCGACCAGCGCCTTGCAAATCACAGACTTCATATCAAAACACACAACCAGTCAGCTTCGCTCTGTGGTTAATCAAAATTTCATTGCTCTGATAAACGGACCTGTAGGTGTGCGTTCTGCAGCAGCGAGTGTACCAACTCCAGTCCTTCGTGCTGCAATGGGATATAGCTCGACTGTAGAATCCCCATCGCAAGCGGGATGAGCTCACGCTCCTTGGCGTGGCGGTACGCCAGGTCCAAGTAGAACGACTCGGGCGTGATGAGGTGCCTCAGGATCTAAAGAATCAAAGCCAGGCTTTAGCTCTACAGAAGATTAACCAGTTAGCCATACTTCCCGAGTCGAGTGCATACCTGGGCGCCAAAGACCTGGAGCTCCTTCACTTCACTGTATTGCAGCATGAAGACGATCGTAGCGTGGACCTGCTCGACGCTCTGTGGGTTCCCGACCATTTGCTCCAGGAGCGCGTCACGACACGCGTCCCACAATGGCATCATCGCCATCCCATCGCCACCACACTTCTCAATTCCCGCGAGCGCGCCACGGATAATCGCGATCTCTCCATTACAGCGACTGATCTCCTCTTTATGCATACGGCCTCGCTGCGAGATGCCGAGCAGGAGCTCCATGATGGCGACCCGGTTCGCGTCGCTTACACGAACAGCAGCAGCTGAGCCTTGTGGGTTCTGAATGCCCAGCACTTTAATGAGCAGTGCGAGGCCATCGGCCTGCTGAAACTCGCGGTAGTACACGTGCACGTTGGCCGACGTGAGGAAAATCTGGACGCACGCGAGCTGCTCGCTGAGCGCAAAGCACTTGGAGTTGGCGACGGTCTTGTGCATCCACACGAGCACGCGCGTGAGGAAGAACGAGGTGTCGGCGCCGCACTCGCTCTCAAGCAGCTCACATGCTTCGTTACCATGGGAGGAGGAGAACGGTGCGAAGCGGTCGCGGAACCACTCGAGCAGCTTCTTGCGGCGGCCCTTGGAGCCTTGTGGGGAGGGCAGGAAGCATGGTTGGCTTGGATACATATATGGCTGGTTGAGCTTGATAGGCGCATCCCCACAGGACGTACCTTCATCCCAGTCGCGCAGCAGGGAGCTCATTCATCTACAGGCACAACAACAACGATGGTCAACCTTGAGCAGCAGGAAGCAACCTGAGTGATCAACAGTCGGGTCCTAGGGGAGAAAATAGGTTTCGCGACCATTTTGACCTCGCGACTCTTTGCCACTCGACCATTTTCAGTGAAAGTCACCATTTTCCTTCATTCGCTATTGGTTCTTCTTTGGCATGTAGACGCCGCCGGCTCTCGAGACCCACGCTTCTGGCTCGGGTGTGTAGAATGGATCCACTTGGCGCACGGGACTCGGACTTCGGTTCTCAAACGCGTCATGCGTCCACTGCTTGCGGTTGGGCGAGTCGCGACGCGCTCGTCGTCTCGAGCCATGACTCGGAGAGCGAGACCTCGACGATCCGCCGCGTGGGCTTCGATCTCGACGGTGGCTATGGTGGCGTTCTCTACTTCTGCTGCGGCTTCGACTGTCGTGACGGTGACGCGCTCTCCGTCGATCACGACTTCTCGAGCGACTACGGCTCGGACTTCTTCCTCGTTGATGACGCCGACTACCGCGATCACGAGCATGTTCATGACGATTCTCATCAAGCTGTTGCGTAATAATAGGACATTAAAACACACAGAAAGTGTTAATAATGATACCAAACGGCCATGTCAAACACCGTACAGCACTTACCTGAGGTCGATATGGATCCGCAGGCGGTGGCGTGCCCATCAATCGTCCACGTGGCTCGCTCGGTGACGGACTCCTGCTCTTCTTCCTCTTCTTGCTCTCTTTCTTCTTCTTCCTGTCGCTCTTTCGCGAACGCTTCTTCTCCTCAATTGGAACGTCGCGACCAAACTCGTCCTTGCGCATTAGCACCACCTTCTCTTCCTTCTTTAGCGGCGCATCAGCAGATGAAGAGGACGACGTTAATACGCCTTGAAGCTTGCTTGTGACTGGGATCTTGTCGTCATCGTAGCCCTTCGCTGGCGTGAGCTGAGCTTCTGAGGTTCCGTCTGGCAATGCTGTCGGTACGATATCCTCCGCCTTTGGCTCGATGATCTCGCCCCTGCAGCATTATCAGTTCGCAAACAGCAAGGACACGCAGACAGCATGAATCGCGACATCCATAACGTTCATGCACCACCCGAGGCCGTAAGGCGCAACGCTGATCGTACCGCCAGTTGCGCAGTCCTCTCGCCGCCATCTTCGCAAATTCCGAGTGAGTTGCTCATTTTCTCACAAAACAAATGATTATTCGCAGAAAGACTGCTTAACTCACAGAAAAATACTTTACTCAGAAAACAATTGCTTGGATCACAGAAATAATGCTCTACCTCACACAAATACTACTTCATTCATTTTCCTGAGATTGTACTCCGAAAAATGAAGAGGTCGGCGCGGTTGTCGTCGTCGCCTTCGCTCCGAGACAAGCTCCAGCGCCAGAGCAACGCCCACTGCCACCCACATGTGCCGCTGACCACGGCCACTGTTGTGTGCACTACGTCCGCGCAGCCGCTCCCAGACCTGCTGCTGTCGTCGATCAGCAGCTTCGTCACCTCCAAGCGCTGGACGATCGAACCGGCGAGCGAAATGGGCGGTTATGAACTGCTGCTACGCGTGGTAGCATTTGAAAATGCATTTGGCAGAAAGGACCCGCTCTACCGCTCGCACGTGTTCAGTCGTGCTATGATGCTCGCTGTCAAGCACGACAACACGCTGGAGCTAGTCGCGTGTCTGCACGCGTACTGTCCGAACGGCTACGCTCACCGGGGATGTTGGAAGCGGCGAGCTTGGGCAAAGTGCCCGTAATGCAATGGCTCGCCGACCATTACAAAAATACCACGTGTAGTGCTGATTTGTGCGTGCAGCGGCGGAAAGTGGCCAGTTGAAAGCTCTCCAATGGCTTAAGACGCGCTTTCCTGAGGCTTCTCAGGACTGGGGCGAGGAGTCTTTGAGAACCGCCTCGTGCAGGGGCCACTTCCACGTTGCCCACTGGCTGCTCTACGAGAATCTTTTGAGTGGTTCCTTGGCGACTCTCGCGTGTGTTCTGATGAAAAGGGACCTCGATTGCGCAAAGTGGCTTCTCGAGAAAGGCTACGCGCATGTTAAGTTACCAGGTTCTATCGACGGCGCGCTCGCTTCCGTATGAAATGAGTGGTTCACCTGGTGGCTTCAATGGCTTTTCAATGAATTGGCTCGAGATATACGCCTCGAGAGAGTGCGCTGGCTCGTCGAGCACGGACCGAGAGTGCTGAACTACGATGTCGCGTTCCAGCTCGCAGCGGAGAATGACCACTTCGAGATCGCTCAGCTGCTCCCTCGGCTGCTGTCGCCGTCCGCGGAAAGCTACCGAAAGGCGTTAATCCTAGCGGCTCGCAGTGGCCACCTTGAGTTTGTCCAGTGACTTGTCTGCAACGTGGGCCGACGAACGATCTCATGGGAGAAAAAAGATCGTGCTGTCGAACAAACCGCGTGGAACGGCCACGCTGAGCTCGCTCAGTGACTCCATGGACAGCGAAAGGGCACGCGACTTCCGCGATACGACATATGCAAGCTCATGTAACAGGGCCACTTTGCGCTCTTCAAGTGGTTCGTGGTGGAGCTAGGTCAAGACCTCCGCCGATCGCATCAGATCGACCGCGCGGCTTTGAGCAGCAACCTGGAGGTGATCGAATGGGCTCGGGAGCACTGGGGACTCGTATACTCGTCGAACGCAGTGACGTTCGCTGTCGAAAGCAACCATTTGCACATCATCCAGAGGTTCCATACGATCGGCACGGACTGCAGCACGGAAGCCATGGACAGCGCGGCGAGAGCGGGGCATCTCGAAATCGTCAAGTGTCTCCACACCAACTGCAGCGAAGGCTGTACGCGGGGAGCGATGGACGCAGCTGCTCAGAGCGGCCACATCCCAGTCGTCAAGTGGCTCCACGAGAACCGCAGCGAGGGATGCACTATTGATGCCATGGACAACGCCCCGACCTTCGAAATGCTCGAGTGGCTACACGTGAATCGCACTGAAGGTTGCACGGCCTACGCGATGGATAACGCTGTGAAGCGAAGCGATTTCGACGCCGTGCTCTTCCTGCACGAGAACCGCGCCGAGGGCTGGACAGAGAGCGCTGCCGTCGTCGCTTTTCAAGGCAAGCACGGCGACATGTTCCTGTGGCTCTTTGAAAACTACGAGATGGATATTGAACCCATTCGAATGAGATTCCGTGAGGACAGTGACGACGAATTTGCGCCGAGCCTGCTGGCGAAAGTGAGCGAGGCCCAGCGCCGACAGGAAAGCTTCTGATGGATAGATATAGTTGGCGAGGACTTTGTGGCTTTGCGTTTGGGTTAAACGTGTTAGCTATTTCAATAATGTATTGGACCGCATGCAGCCAAGTGATGAATCAGTCTCACGTGCTGATTTTTGAGAATCAAAGCAGATTTTTCGACAGATAACCTGGAAATCTTGAAAGGTCGCACCTATAGAATGCCCAGACAGATTGCGATGACTTCCTGTATGTCAGTCGGGACAAAGACAGAGAGAGGCGAAAGCCCATGGACACTGATCAACTGCAGCCGTCGACTGACAGTCTTTTCGACGTGTACGACGGAATTGCGGTGCGGCCACACTCGACCATGGCAGAGGACGACCATTACGATCCGCTTTCGTACCTGGACGATCTCCCGTTCGACTTGCAGCAGCAGCACCAGCAACAGCCAGAGACAGCAATAACCCACGAGGCTGAAGAAGACGAAGAGGATGAGTACATTGACGTGAGCCTCCCATGGACCAAGGAGGGCGCTCATGGACTCGGTGCTCTGGAGAAAGGTCACGCCAGCGATCCTGGCGACAAGATCTCCGACAACCACGAGCAGCTCACACCAAGTCTGGATAGCGGCAGCAGCAACAATAACGAGCCCGCAACAGCATTCAATAGACCACCAACAGCCTTGAAACTCGAATCCAGCCACCACCACCGTTCGCATCAGTTCACCTTTGAACAAGGCGATTCGCAGTGGGCGGTAAACTTGAACGTGCTACTCGTGTCCACGAATGGGACGCTGGAGAAGTTCCACCTCAACAAGTGGAAAGAGTGCTTCCAACTGGTACGTCAGCCATTCTTCAACCTCAACATAGGCTCACGACTTCACGCCTATTTGTCTTTGTCCTAATCCTCAGTACAAGCTACTGGCGACGCCGTGCTTTCACGCCACTCGACTCGCCGGCGACGACCGGTCGCTCTACGAGTGCTTTTACCGCGCGTTCCCGCACGAAATGGTGACCAAGGCGCGCTTCGTGAGCGTCTCCCGCAGCGTCCTGGGCATCAGTGACGAAGGCGGGCGGCGCAAGCTGCGACGTGAGGAGAAGGAACTCTGCCGCCACTTAGAGCGGATGCAATTCGCCTTTGAGCTCTCGCAGAAAGACGGCGTGTCCTGCGTCAACTGGCGCGTGCTGCTCGCGGCGCTGCACATGTTCCAGGAGCCGCTGCTGAGCATCAAGGAGCACTGCAAGTGGCTCTTCAGCGTCTTCTCGTCCAGTGGATTTCTCGAATTGAGAGATGGTGATGTCGTGACTGGCGACCAGGTGACGCAGATCCTCACGCACTTCCTCCGCAGCCATGCGGCCTCGCGGTTCGTGTCCGAGCGAGTGAGTCCTTTATAACCCTGTCAGTATCAACCTAGCCCATCCACCAGCTAATCGATGGCCACGCTCTCTTGCTGCTTCTATCAACAGATCCGCCAGGCGATCGACCTGCTGCCTGCAAACACAGGGAGCTCAGCACGCATGACGTTCCGCAGATTCAAGGAGCTTCTCGAGCAGCCGCCTTTGAGAGCTCTCCTAGGACACGCGACGCCGCACACGAGCGTCTTGGACGAGCTCGCGAGCCCGCTCTACCGCGCGTTCGTGTTCAAACACCGCAAGCGCGAGCACGACATCCGCACGATCAAGCGCCTGCGCTTTCTGCACGCCACACGGTCACTTCGCAGTTGCTTCTTCCTCTGGACGCAGCTCGCGCGGATCCGCAGACGCACGCGGTCGCTCATGACCGAAACCTGCGGGAAACTGGCGCGTGTGAAGCGCCTGCGGGTGTTCCTGCGGCTCAAGGACCACGCGATCGCGAGCATCGCGGCCATCGAGATCCAGCGCCTGTTCCGCGGCTTCCTGGGCCGCTGCCAGGGCGAAGCCAAATGGCGAGTCGTACAGGCGGCCATCCGAGTGCAGGGCGCGTTCCGGATGCGCTCGTACTTTGTCACGTTTACGAGAGATCTGCGCAGACGCAACCTGCTGGCGATCCGCATCCAGCGCGTGTTTCGCGGTCGCCTGGGCCGCATCGACACGCGCAATCGACTGCTCGAGTTCTACTTTGAAGATATGACCAAGCTGCAACAGGAGCGTGACGCCTTTCGCGAGTTCGTGCGCCACGAGATGGCTAAGCGGCTGCAGCGGTTCTTCCGTCTGCTGGTGCGCGAGAAGCGCGAGCGGCGGCTGCTGGAGGAAGCCTTCGTGCGTCGCCGGCTCGAGAAAAATATGGACGAGAACGTTCAGAATGCCGTGCGCGCGGCCAAGCGCTATCGCCACGAGGTCACCCTGGCCTACGACAAACTACGCGAAGGTATCGAGGTTAAGTGCAAGCAGCAGCAGATCGACGCTTTTGAAAAGCACAAGGTCGTTCAACTGCGTCGCCAGCGCCAGTGGGAAGCGTTCAAGCGAGCGAGAGACGACCGCAAGGAGCAAATCAAGCTTCAGAGCGCCGAGGCGTACGAACAAGTGAAACTCGAGTGGCGAGCCAAAGTCGCCGAGCGAGCGCACAAGCGGCAGCTGTTTGTCTCCCAGGTGCTGCTGTTGGACAAGCCGGGCGAGTGGAAGGCGCTGCAGCAGGAGCTCAAGTGGGCCAGCAAGGAGCGCGAGAAGGCGCTCGCGGCCAAGTACAAGAGCTCGGGCGTCGTCGTTCCGAGACGAGAGCTCGAGGAGCGCGCGCAGCTGGAGGTTGTGGCCAAGGAGGAGGAGAGAGAGCGGCAGAAGGTGAGAAATTGGTTGTGGAAACGTATGGTGGATGCATGAGTGGATGGATGGCACTCACCTGTATATATATTTATTTATTTTGTCAAGGCGGAGGAGGATTGGCTCAGGGCAGAAGCCGAGTTCCTGGACAAGCTGGCTGACGAAGAGGAGGAGCGAACAGTGAGTTCACAATGCCACTATTCAGAAAAAAAGAAAACCAATTTTCACAATTTCACCTCTTTATCAAATGTAATTTTTCCAGATGAAAGCGAACGCTGAGGAGCGCGTGGGTCGTGAGAAGAGCGCCATTCGCGTCCAGTGCGCCTTTCGGATGTTCGCAGCGCGCAAGATCTTTCGGCAGGAAATCCGAATGCTCTTCGTAAAGGAATTGGACCCCAAACGCCAACTCGCAGTCTACCGCAACACGTTCAGCGGAGTCAAGTCGCTCCGGAAACCGTTTGGCCTGGGAACCGAAGAGCTCGAGTTCCCAGATCAGTGGTTCCTGCTCGAAGACGTGTCTATAGGTGAGTAGACTTTATGTTTTTCAAATATCGTTGAGAACAAAAATATTGATGATTTTTATTTAATTTATCACCTACCTACCTCCAGGCGAATTCTTCTTTTACAATCCGCTTCGGATGGTTCAGAGCTGGGGAAAACCAGACGAGTGTCGACTTTGCGCAACCTGTCCGTCTATGAAATTTGCTGGTTTCTGGAATGCACAATACGATTCGTACAGCTGTCAGCAGTGTTTCAACAGCCAAGCAGCAGCAGAGAAGCGCCAGTCTCCAGAGTTCTCGCCCGATATCTCCTACTTTCCGTACGATGGCTCGCGCCCGAGTGGGTATTCTTGACAATTTTGACACGGAATCTAGAATATAGCTGATATATGTTTACTCGAGCACCTTGGAAGCAAATGAAGCGACCGGCGCTATCGTCGCCCTCGCGCACGACGAGCCCCAGCAGCAGCACCACCTACACCCGCCGCTGACCACAGTCGCTGTCGTCTGCGCCACGTCCGCAGCCGCTCCCAGAGCCGCTCTTATCGGCGATCAGCAGCTTCGTCATGCCCACGCGCCGCTGAACGATCGAGCGCGCGAGCGAACTGGGCGACCAGAGGCTGATACAGCGCGTGGTAGCGATTAAA
>JAASFY010000324.1:0-26338 GCA_023334035.1 Globisporangium okanoganense
TATTCAGCAGCTATCAGTGTAGATTTTACAATCACTCATTTTACCTGCATTTCGTAATCATCCTAATCTTGATTATCTGTATATTGTAATAGTTAAAGGTCCATTTTTTCGGTTTAGTTAATGGGAGGTGTGACTGTATATGGAAATGAGAGAGATCATAAAATGGACAGCTATTTCTTAGCCAGTGAAAATCGTCTATTTCTAAGAAAAATGCCACGATTGGATAAGAGCAGCGGGAGATTACAAACTGGTCACGGGGTCTTAATATGGTGGTGTACGTTAACCAAAAAAGTACTATTCGGATACCTACGGTAGCATGGCATGTTTAACCGGTAAGCTCGATAACCTAAAAATCGGACAAATGCGTTTCAATTTCCTATTTTTTACTTGTGTTTTCTAATTTTTGAGTTAGATATAACAATCCATTCTAAATGTTCAACAATGTTCAAACAGAGTGTCACACGTCGCAGATTTTTTCGAGGGGGAAAAGGTTCTACTCAGACTCAGACGAGACTCAATGTGGCAGAGGCGCCTCTCGCTTTCTCTTTCGCAGCAGCCACTCAGCACCACGAGCAGCTCCGACACTCAGACTCGCTGTTCATCACTAGCCCTCCCTGTATATTGCTGCTCTCAGTGTCGTTCATCAGTCTGTTAGTTGGCTGAAGATGGAGCTGCTGCTGCCGCTGGCTGTGCTCGTGGCGCTCGTGGCCGCGCTCTGCGTCGTGCTGCTCTGCCACGGCCTCGACCCGCTGCGTCTGCTGCGCTCGACGTTCAAGATGCCGCGTCTGCACCTGTCGCCGCTGTCGGCCTCAGGCGCCGAGAAGGAGGCGCTGCTTGCAAACGGGCGCAAAGCTCGTACGTATTTGATTGGTATGTGCGCCTTCTTGCCTGAATGAACGCGTTTGTTTAACATTAGGTTTGTTTAACATACCACAGGCATCCGCTTCACGGGCAAAGTGCCGCTGTACACGGATACGATCGCAGAGCTGGCCGAGTGCGCGTCACCAAGGGAGGTCGAAGCGTTCATCACGGTCATCGGCATGCACCGTCTGCTCAACTCACCGATCAAGGCGCAGCACTTTACGCAGTTCTGCCGCAAAAAACTCGATCTCAAGGCTTTAAGCGGCAAAGTGCTGGCCACGATCATCGCGTCGCTGCAGAAATTCGCAGCCAGCGATGACGTAGCGCTCTTCATCCAGCAGTGCTTCTGCTCGAGAGAGGCGCTCGAGTGCCTCGCGCTCAAGAACGAGGTGGAGCGCCAGATGTCCATCTTTCGCCTCGTTTACTTCCGCATCCGCTCGGCGCGCGTGCGCGACGCGATCCTCGAACACTTTGAAGCACAGGCGTTTGAGATCAAGCGCGTAGGCAACTTCACACCGCCGATCAAGCTTGTCTGGTGCGTATTTAACCGAGTCTGTGTGATTCTGTTGCTCGCTCTTGTATAATGACGCTTGTGCTCTCCTCTATGATAGCGACATTGACGACACGCTGTTGTCCGTGCTCTTCGACACGCGGTACCCAGAGCTAACAGTCTACCCTGGCGTCCACCAGTTCGTCCACGAAGTGCAGCGGTTGTCGCTAACCGACAAGGACCTCGAGAGACAGAGCGACGACACGGAGGATACGGACGACGAGAACCTGCTCAGGCGTGCCAGTAGACTGGTTAAGGACCAGCGCATCACGTTTCTAACGGCGCGGCCCGAGATGCTGCGCAAGCGCTCGACCCGCGAGCTGCGCGCGTGCGGGTTTACAAACTTCACGCGTACGTGCCTTGGCTCGAACCTGGTTGCGTTTGATTGACTGGTGGCTCGCTCACAAAGTTGGATATCTTGATGTTGCAGTGTTGATGGGCAGGCTGTCAAACGTCATGGGGTCGAAGCGCATTGCATCCGGCAAGCTCAAGGTATGAATTTTGTATGGAACACACAGGTTGTACATTGCCGACTCAGCTTTTGACTGTTTGTCTTGTCCACCCTAGAATTTTACGCGGTTCAAGCGCATCTTCGCCGAGCATCGGTTCATCTTCGTGGGCGACAACGGCCAGGGCGACATTGATCTCGGCAAGGCGCTGCTGCAAAACCCGCCGCTGTACGCCGTCTCGGCCGTGCTCATCCACGACGTGATCCGCAACCACAGTCAGTCAGCTGTTTCCAAGCGCGATCCGTCCTCTCCACCTTCGCCGTCACGAGCCCGGTCGTACCGCTGGAGAGAGTGTGACAAGCACGGCATCACCATGTTCCGCACGTACATTGGCGCGAGCTTCCGACTGTACACCATGGGGATGCTGTCGCTCGACGCCGTTGTGCGCGTGGTGGAGAAGACGGCGGCGGCGTTCTATTCGATCGAGTTTGACTCAAAGCTCCAGAAGCACAACATCGCCGAGGAGATCATGAGCGACATCGCCATCGTGGTAGACGAGCTCCCGAGCCATGAGGCCATGGTGCTGGTCGCGCTGCTCAAGGACGACCTCTTCATTGCGAACGTCGAGGTCGAGGCCGACCATCTGGGAGACAAAGAAGAAGAAGACGCAGATGAAGAGACGCTCGACAGTCTTGTCTGAGTGAGAGGCTGAACTGCGCTGCTGTACGAATGAATGAGTGTAAACTACCAAACACGTTAGAACCAAATCCAGACAGGGAACCGACAATAGTGCGTGACCCAAAGTGCAGGCGTCTAGGACGCTGTTGGCTTTGTTTTTGAGAATCGACACCACTGACTGGCTGGGCACTGCTTGCTTCGTTCTCACATAGTCTTCTCTGCATACTGCTTGCTGGTCGGCCTTGTAATCTGACCGCCTGGTAGACCATTTGTCTCTAATCCACCTTCTTGGACACGCTGTAGATGGCGCCGTCGATCATGCGCGCGACGGCGAAGACGCCGCCGATGATCGCGCTCGTGCTCGTGAGGAAATGCAGGAACGACGGCTTGGTCTCGATGTACTCGATCGCGATCGGCGAGAACTCATACGAGAAGATCACGCCGGGGAAGCTGATCTGGCCATTGTCTCGCGACTGTCGACAATAAACGAATTATTAGGCTGAGGGTTGGCATTGACATGTCGGAAATTAACAGGTTTTAATGGGGACGCGTACCTTGGTCTCGTGCTCCGTGACCGAGTACTGGAAGGTCGTGACCACATGACCGTCAAGGTAAATGTACTTGGACGGCACGATGTTGACGAAATACTTGTACGTCGCCACTAATATCCACATCACCCACAACATTAAAAGAAATTAGACCACCACGCCCTCATAATGTATCATAAACAGTAAGTTAAAATACCACAAGCGCTGCTTACCGTTGTTGGTGATGATCTTGGTCACGTCGATGAGCGGCGTCTCCATGTTGGGGATGAGCGGGCCGAAGTGGAGGTGGTTGACCGTGTGCGACGAATTGAAGTTGAGAAAGTCCCTGAACGAGAAGATGTTGACCGAGCCCTCGTGCGCAAACATGATGTCGCCCGCCACCTTCTTGAACGTCACCTGGCCAAAGAGCCGACAGCCCTCGTCTCCGAATGGGATCTCCTTGATATCCTCCTTGATCAGAATGTCCTTCACGCCCTTGGCGTCACTCACGTCAATCGCCACGTCTGCCATATAAGAGCCACAATACGTAACATATAGATAGAGTGAGAATTAATTACGCTAAGGCAACATGCTGCTCATTAAATATTAAATACCCACCGCTGCACTTCTCGTGATGGAACGTAACGTCCACCATCGCTGTGATCGGAAAGTCTTGCTGCTTGCGTTGCCATCAAAATAAAGAGAGTGAGAGGGAGATTGTCAGCACTACAGACAGAGCCAATACACAATACACAAAGGCGGACGCACGCACCGGGTCCGTGTCCACGTGCATGCGGTGCGCCACGTCGACGGTCCACCAGACAGAGAACTCAGAGCAAAGCAGAAACGCGACGCAGAGGCAGCTGAGCAGCGTCACGATGCCGCCACCGATGGTGCGCTCCTGGATGCCCTCCACGCCCTTGGCGTTGATGTCGAAGCGCCGCCACGAGCCCATGCTTCACTATCGATCTGTATTTTTGCCAACTGAATCTCATCACGCCTGACTGACTGCATACGCGTTCAACGCGGCACGTGCGCGTTTTGATTCGCTGAAAATAAGTTTAATAACGCTCTATCATTGGTGAATATGTAAAAAGATAATGCATTTATATAGTTTTTTTAGTGTCATCGACTTGCAAGGGGTCTATATTTTGAAAGGCGGAAAAAGCCAAAAACGCGCAACAATGGAAATGCGCAGCAGGTGGTGCCCGCTATGGCTGCTGTTCTTGCTGGCGATAGCGAGCGTTTGCGCAGCGCTCGTGAGCGTGAGTGCACTGCACGAGTCTCTCTTTGCATCGCCTGCTGGTTCAGAGTACGCCAGTGCACTGCGTGATGACACGATCGATCTCGACGACGACGACGATTCGGAAGACATGCCGACCTTTGCGCTCGAGGCAGCGCAGGAAGACGCCGCGCGGCTGCTGGATTCGTTTGACGCGAGTGACTTTCCAGCAGACGATGAAGACGATTTTGGAGATGAAGGTGGCGACATGGAGATTGCGGGTGCAGCTGTGGAAGAGGAGAAAAGTGATGAAGAGGAGCACGAGAAGCCGGCGACGGATGTGAGCGTTAGACCCGTCAGTATCGAGTTCCATCGGAGCGACGCGACAGTGCAGGATGAAGACGAGATGGATGATCGTATCGTGTATGAAGAAGCAGACGAGCTCACAGAGTCTGAATCGGAAGATGCTGCTGAAGACATGGAGGAAATCATGGAGCTCGTTGAGCAATCGGAGACAGTCGCTGATGAAGAACTGGGTGACGTGGACCTGGGGCGACCTGAAGAAGACGAGAGAGAGAAAGAAGAAGAAAACGCGGAGTACGAGTTGAATGGAATCTCCAAGCGCGTTGAGGCCGTGTTTTTGAAAGTGCGTGGGGTCATTTTCCCAAACGGCGACACGAAGAAGACCGAAGGCGCTGCCAACCTCGGAGACGTCGCACCAGAATCGGTCCAGACGCCTTCATTCGAGACGGAGCTGCTTTCAGACGTCTACGGCGATCTACAGATCGACGCGTCGTCCTCCAGTTACAGGAAGTCAACAGCAGTGGTTGAGCAGGTCTCCTCCTTCTTCGAGGCGTCAACAGAGTCAACTGATATCAAACAAGATGACCCCAGTCTCTCGATAGACTTGGAGTTAAGCGATTACGTAGCTCTTGAAGTCGAGGTCCACTCAGAGCCAGTAAAAGTGACGGTATCCAGTTCCGAGCGAGAGGACACTGTTACGAGAGTCGCCGCTGATAAGACTGAAGACACCGCTTCGGAGGCTGAGGAGACCATTGCAGTGGCAGTCGTGAACACCGTGAGCTCAACTGATCCAGCTTCAGATCGCAATCTCTACCAGTCCCAATCGTCCAAACATCTCCCAGTCGATCTTAACAATAACGACTCGTCCACGAGCATGGACACAGCCTACGAATCGATCGGATCTGCAGTCACCAGCTTCCAGGAGATCGTGCTGGAGATGGCAACTGCAGCGGAGCAAATGGTGATGGCGCTGCGTCACGGCCACCATCCTCAGCTTCCAGTTATAATTCCAGAAGCGCGAGCGAAAATGGGTGCTGGTGTGAAGGTTGTGATGGATCCAGCTGTAGACACGGTCATCCTGCTTCAAGAGTACTTCGCAGTCGCCCAGACAGAGCTCAGCACAGGTCTGGAGATCGCTCTCGTTCGTCTGAACAACCTGTGGGAATACCTGAAGCTCTCACTTTCCAACTGGAGTCAGCACCTGAGCTCAGCGTATCGCCAGGTCTCCCAGTGGTGCTGGGAAATGTGGTCCACGTATAAGGAAGTGCGCATCCTGGGGCGCAACCTCTATGGATTTTTGCTGCTCGTGCCCTGCGGACTCGTCTTCTTGTCGCTCTACCGCGTCGTGGCGGCCATTCCCGAGTTCCTCTGCACGTATTTCCTCACGTTTGACGAAGTCACGAAGGCGCAGCTCAAGATCTTCTCGGCCGTGCTGCTGCTCGTGCTCGTGTACCACGCGCGCGTGCTCGCGTGGTTCTGGCTACTGCTGAGCGCGACTCTGGGCTACTACTACTGGTCGGGCCACGTGGTCATCAGCGTCAAGTTCAAGTGAGCAACAATAGAAGAACAAATATTTACTGTCCGCCACCGTCGAAGGTCTCATTTAATAGCAAATGCCAAAGTGTCGTTGGTATAATAATTTACGTCGGTGGTGATTTTTTATAATTTCTGGTGGTTGTTAATCTCTGTAATCTCGCTCTCTTATGTTGCTCTCTGATGCTCAAAATCTCTCTCTCTTTCTGTTTTCTATGGTGCGCTTGTTATAATATTATTGTGGGAGGGTCATGCGATGAGCAGCCCTGTCCTTCTGGCCTCGGCCATTTTGTCCTGGCTGATGCCCTTGCAGCCGCTCAGACTGATCTTCACTGCGCTCTTATGCGCCGCCTCGTCGATGAACGCGTCCAGCGCTGTGTCCGTCAGCTGCGTGCACCACACGAGCAGCACCTCCTGGAGCTGCTCGCAGCCGCGCGCGAGGTCCACAATGCACTTGTCCGTGATGTTCATGCACCACGAGAGGTTTAGCCTTCGCAGGCGCTTGCCATGCATGCCGACAGCCGACACCCCTCGGTCCATCACGAGTGGACAGTTGTTCAGGTCCAGCTCGCGAAGGTAGATGCAGGAGCGCAGGAGCCGCTCGACGCCCACGTCCGTGATCTCGCTGCAGCTGCTGAGCTTCACTTCCTCCAGGTTGCGGCAGTGCTTCGCCAGCGCAAAAAGCGTCGCGTCCGTGATCCTGCAGTGCGTTAAATCGATCGATCGCAGCGATCTCCCCACTGCGCAAAGCCCATTCGCCTGGTCGAGAGCTCCGTCCTGCTCCGAGGTGAACGCGGCGTCCGTGATGTCCATGAACGACAGGTTCAGTCGCCGCAGACTCGTCGCTGAGCGCAGCAGCACGCGGATCGCCTCGCTCTGGATCTTCTTGCATTTCGAGAAGTTGATGTCCGTGAGCGAGCGGTAAGAGTGCACGAGGAAGAGCACGAGGTCGTCCGTGAGCTGCGAGCAGCGCGCAAAGCTTACGACCTGGAGCGACGTGGACGCGCGCAGTGTGTACAGGGGCGAGAGCTCAGGCTGGAAAGCGGCGTCTGTGATGTGGCGACAGCCATCCAGACGCAAGGTCTGTAGATTCGAGCAGCCCTGGAGCACCGAGCGCACGACCGTGTTGGTCACCTGCGTGCAGTTCGTGAGGTCCAAGCAGCGCTGTGGGGACAACCAATCAGAGAAATGAACATGTCAGCTATGATTCTCAGCATCAAAGCCATTTGAGCAGTTGTGTAACGTACCAACTGCGGGCATCGGAATGGGATCTGGCGCAGGATCGAGTTACGGATGGCCGAGCAGCCCTCAAGCTTGAGCACGCGGCGCGTGACCACGAAGAACGTCGCGAGCCGGTCGTCCGTGAGCGTATTGGATGCGATCATGCCCGCGAGCACGCTCATCACCAGCTCTTCCGGCAGGCGTCTACACAAAACAAACAGTAAGGCACACAAGCAAATACACGAATTAGAGATCCGCAGCACACAAGATATTGCAATGTCGGTTCTTCCACGAAGCGCGTACCGGAGCACGATCGTGAGCGCGCGTGGGGGCGCCCCGCGCGCTAGTTTGGTCACGCAGAGCGCCGTGAGCGACGGCACCGTGTTCGTCTGCATGCGGATGCGCTCGCCGGTGAATTGGAAAGTGTCGTCTGCCTCCGTCAGCTTCCGTCACTCGCGGCCTCCACCTGATCCTTTCTTCTTCGCTTTCGTTTTGGGGCGGTCGTTCGCCAGTCAGCCCCGTCGACAGAACAACCCGAGTTTTTCCCCCTGAAAATCATTAGCCTGCTAAAAGCGGTATGACAATTTAAGAGAAAATGTATTTTTAGAGGTGGTCGTGAGTGATGGTCGGTGACCAAGAAGCTTCGTGTGGCTGGCCACGCACAGCGTTTCGCATTGCTGCCATTCTCTCTCAAGGTCCTCTTGTCTGTCGCATTCGCTCGTTCGTTCAGTTTTGCGTGAGCGACAGGTACGAGTTCCACCAAAGCGCTACGGCGTTGCCTGCAGCAGCAACAGCAGCAAAGCCACAAGAAAAAAGATCAGTGGTGTCAGCGAAATGGGTACACACGCAGTCCAATGAACCCATACTATGATGCACAATCAACGAGACAACGAGACGCACCCCAGAGCACGCGCAGCTGCGGGGGCACGTAGTGGAACGAGAGCCACTGCGTGACGGTCCAGACGCGCCAGTTCATCAGCAGCGCGCCAAAGTACACGCGGCGCAGGTTCTCCTTGGACGCCTCGACGCTCGAGCCGCGCATCACGCCGAGCTGTAAGAATAAGGCGCGCAGATAGAAATGTCAGTGACCACACGCGTTAGCAGTGTTTCTGGTCGAGGGATCTATCTCATCCAGCAATCCATCAGCGAGCTTACAGAGAAGATCGTCAGCGCCGTGAACGGTGGCGTGTACACCAGTCGGTCGAGAAGCAGCTTCTGGTTCGGAGTCTGCATGGAGCAACACGAAGGTTCGTAAGGCACGGAAACTTGACCACAGCCACAAGAAACAAACTGGAGCTTGTGGCTTGAGCTTCACATGGAATAGCGCTCGCGTACCAGCTTGTTCTTCGTGAAGCGCTGGTTCTCAAGCAGCCCATACCAGTAGTGAAGCAGAGGGCCGGTCACGACGCCGCTACAAGACAGACGTGATCATAATTATCAGCACTCCAACTAAATGGTTAATAGCATGCATTCGTGTTGTTAACCATACCCAAACGTGAAGAAAGCGAGCATTTGACGAAGCGAGAGCCCCTAATTCAGGTCGATAAGAGCGCGAGTTAGACAACGATTTAATCACCAAGAGCTCATTTTGACCATCGATGGAAACCCACGCGCAGAGTCTTATGCTTCAGGAAGTGGCCTAAAGTACCAGAAAGACACAAGTCAGACAACGTGCATACACACAGCTAGCAGCGCAGAGCGTCAGACGCACTCACCAAGCACTTCGCCGAGCATTGCGACTGTCGCCGACGTCAGTGATTTCGTGCTGAGCATACATCATCAATTTAGTGTTCCTGCTGCTCGATGATAGCTGGATGAGCAGAGTCGCAGAGTAATGGAAGAGCAGCACGTCCGCGTACCGGATCGGATTCGTTTGCAGCGCCACTTGGTATTTCTGTTGATCGTCACACAGCAACGACGCGTTAGCCACCCCCATCTTCTCTCATGCGGGCGCGTGAGGACAGCGGATACACGCACCTGCCATGGAGACGCCATCATTCCTTCTCGTGTTCTTCCTTGGACAAGTTGCGTTGTGCGGTCTCTTCCTTCGATTGAGATCTGCTCCGTCCGATTCACAAATGGCGAATGCTTCACCAATATACCTGAATGCGAATTTGAAGCATCCTCAATTGGTGAAGCACCAATTGAATGACACTCGTTAAAGCACCTGTTCGATGCACCTATTCAAGTTCCAGCACCTAATAAGCACCTATTCATCCGTACAGATTTTAATTCGTACGCGTATACGCGTACGGAATATGTTAAGAACCTATTCGACGCGTACAGTCATTTACAGATATACCTCCAACAGCCGAGTATTTCATTAATGGCCAATTAAGCGATTTATGCAAATTCTGGCTGACGGCAATGGAGGAGTGAGCTCCATTATGAGGTGTACTTTCTCACTTTATATGACCATTTAAGCGATTTATGCAAATCACTACACTGCTCACAGTATTTAGTGTTTTTAACATTATTTGAGTGACTCGAATTTTGTGTCGTTAACCAGTATTAATATTAGTAACACTCATTTGTGTACAATTAATTAGTGTTAGTCTCATAAAAGCTTCGTGGTCGACAGTCAGCCGCACAGACTGCTACAGGCCACCAAAGACGGTGGTTGCTGTGCTCAAACACAATACGTTGCAGCTCCTCACCAAGTTGAGATGTGCTTCACACTCCGTTGTCGCATGCCAGGTTATTAGTAGCTCAGATTTTATTTAAGTCTGTATCGTAATATACCTCAACTGAACAAAAAAAAAAGTTTCCTTCTGTTCATGGACAATCGTCTGGCTGTATGGTACAAGTGCAGAGAGCTCATCGTGAGACCATCGACAGGCGGGCTCTACATTCAGCAAGCATGAAGTCATCAGTTAGTCCATCCATCAGTGACCAGACAGAGCAGTAAAACCGTCACATAGGAGGCAATAGACTTACTGAATGCCGCAGAGCTCCTGGACAGCCGACTCGGCGAATTGAAGACGCGCTCTCCAGAAATCGGGATGGTCTGCTGGCGGGAACTGTGGAGTTGTCTTGAAAACGGACGCTGTTCTGGGGACGCTGGCGGTGATATTGAGTGGCTTCGATTGGTGTTGAAGTTGCTGTTTCATGCGACTGGAACTCGAGTTCCGTGACAGTGGCGCAGGATTCTGTGCTTTGCTGTGAAGCGCAGGTACGATCTTGGTCGGCTTTGGGAGTCCAGAGGTTTTCATCAGCAGCATCGGCAGTGTCTTGGAGGTTAGTGCTGGAGGTTGGATGTTAGAACGTGTGGGTGTTGATGGATGGCGGTCAAATGCAGCAGCAGAGTCGGAATCGTCACCTGCCGGGTTGAGCGACATGCGGCGCTTGCTCCTGTACTTTGCCACCGCGGCGCTCATGACCGTGTGGCTGGCGTCTTTCTCTCCTGAAGTGCCTGACTGGACTGCGTTTGCTCTTGAGAACAGCGCTTGGCCTTGGTTGGTCGCGTTCTCTTTGCCAGCGGCGCTGGGGATGCGCGAGCCGAAGGCAAAGCCGTGAGCTGGGCGAGGGATGGCGGCTGTTGCTACTGCTGCTGCTGCGATGGTGACCAGTGGTGAGGCGGACGGTGAAGAGCTGGTTGAAGACGACTGGAGGGACCCACCTTTGGTTCTGAAGACGCTGCTGTTGGTGCTCATTGGTGCCATCGACATTCGCGCTCTGGTGCACAAGCAAGAGAGCGATCAAGGCAGCAAGACACATATACACAGAGAGGCGTTCATATGCATGCACATAAAGTCATGCAGTAGCAGGAGGTACGAAATACAGAATGCACTCACTTCTTGCGCGTGCGCTGTGCGGCGTCGCCCGCTGCTGCTACCGTCGTCATCTTCACGCTTGCGTCTCTTCTTGAGCTCTTTCAAATGTTCGAAGTCCGCAAAATGTGATCAGCGTAATTCGACAAAACGTTTCGCAGTAATTTGATACATGTTCTCTTTGACATTTTCGAGCATTGTGCCGCCGCTTAAAGGGGCATTTAAGACCGTATACAAGACTCACAACCCTACCCACTTATCCGACGTTTTATTTGTATCCTCTATGTGCATAGCTCTGTGGGTTGATATGCGTCAAAGGCGCCACCAAGCTCAGCCAGGCCAAGAGAAATGATGGCTGGCGGGGGTCCTTGCGAGTCTCACTTTGCTGCATGAGCAGCTGCATGGCGGAGGACGTCTCGCACGGATGTAAAAACCAGAATGGCGTGCCCAAGACAGGGTGCTCCTCCATGGATACGACTGTGGACTCAAACTTGCTCCCGGGAAGATGCAGTCCATCGACATGCGCATCAACTCGAAATGGAGACCCATCGAGCTTGGTGGCGCGAAAGTAGAGCACTGGCGTCTGATAGATCACGTGGAACACAATGTGGAACTCGCACAGCACCATTTCCGCGTGCTGGTCGCATGTTACTTCATGTCTTGCTGCTCTGATCACCGTCTCGTCATCCTGCGTAAAGAAGCAGAAAGCACTGAAGTCAGAAAGGGGTTATTATGTACAATGAGGTTGTGTATGTGGCATTATGACAAGCGCACCTCGTACTGCGCGAGAAGGCCGTTGATATCGCCACCGAGGTCGCATTCGTCGTTTTGACCCATGCCGTCACTGTGTATGTCGTAAGAGTCATCCGTTGCACTCGCAGTCCATGCGCGGGCATTCGCTGTGGTCAATAGGTACGCGTTTCCCGGTAAGTGCTGTATTAGTGCAGGACGAGGCAATCACACGACTCGATCAGTCCACTGCCTACCAATTACGCGCTACACACGAACACACAAAGCACCCACGCTTCTGCTGCCGCGTCTCCACTGCCACTCCACAACTGGATCGCTGACATCACCATCGCTGCTCTGCAGACGCGCAGCCAGTCGTGAGAGCACCACGAGCCGCTCGCCTTCGTCGCAGAACGCCTCGTACGTCAGCAACATAGCTTCTTGCTTGCTAAAAAACACGGGCTTTCTTTTAGCTTTCGTCTCGGAATAGTGTAGTCACTATTTCGTGCATCCTTGAAGTGTTCTCTGGTGTGGACCACCTCACATTTCTTGCTTTCCTTTTCCTCGCCACAGTCAATTTTCAAGATGCTGCTCCGCACTGAGACGGCGACGGCCGACATGCCGGCGCTCAAGACGCCCATCGCGGCGCTCGCGCTCGCGCTGCAGAGCGTGAGTCACCACACACTGCTCATCTGGCTGCTCTACGTCAGCGTGGCGCTGCTGCTGCTGGCGCTCAGCGCCTTCCTCGTGCTCTTCTTCCAGCCCAAGAACGTTGCGACGTCGAGTCTCCGTGCATTCGCGGCCACGTCAACGATCAGCGCCGCGCCGCTGCAGATCTCCTCCAAGTTCGTGAACGTCATCTGCATATTTGCGCTCTATCTCTCGCTCATCTGCCTCTTCACGGCGCCCGTGGACGTGTACTTGCTGGAGAACTCGCTCCCAGAGGTGCACGCGAACGCCCAGGTGCTCAAGGTCCTCTACCAGGTGTACTTTGCAGCGCTGGTGTCCTACTCGTTCTTTGGCGCGCCGCTTGTGTACAACTACGCTAAGCAGACCGAGATCGCGCACCTGACGATGCGCTTTTCAGCGAGACAGCGCTTCGGGGCCGCGCTCAAGCGCACCGCGTGCTTCTTCCTTGGCTTCAGTCTCATTATGATCATGACAATGGTCATCCTGCTCTGTGGGAAGCCAGCGAGCACGGACATCGAATGGCTCAAGCCGTTGCTCAAGATCTCGTCGGACCTGGAGATGCTGCTGCGGCTGCTGATCGGCATCCTCGTGCTATTTGGACTGTATCTCTGGATCGTTGTTGCCAGTCGAGGTCTCGCGAGTGTGCCGCTTGTCGGATTGCTCATGGAAGACCACGGCAATGACGAGAACCGCAACACGTTTCAGGATTTACTGAACGAGAATGCAATGGAGACGCAGGCGACGTCCCAGACGAAAGAGACCATCCTGCGACGCTACGCGACGTCGCAGCAGCTCAGCGTCGCTGACCAGGATCGTCTTCAACAGCTCAAGCTCCGGGAACAGATTCTGGAAGACCGGCGCGGCGTGTTGGACTCCAACCTCAAGCAGTTTACAATCGGCAAGCGCCTGTCGTGCTGGAAGATCCCCATTGGCGTGCTGCTGCTGCTCGTCTCGCTTCTCATTCTCGTGTCGCTGCTGATCACGAGTCTCGACAAGATGCTGCACTCGAGCTACGAAAAGGGCTTCTTGCTGAACCAGCCGCAGTTCCCGAACCCGATCGACGGACTGCTGGTCATCGCGTCGCACTTCTTCCCGCTGGACTACGTGCTCTTCGGCGTGCTCTTCCTCTACTTCTTTCTCGTGAGCTTCGTGGTGCTCACGCGTCACGGTCTGCGCTTCCTGTGCTTCCGCATGGACCGCCTGCAGCCGCGGCTCACGTCGTCGTCGACCATGACGATCGTGTCGCTGGTTATGATCTACATGGCGATGGTTGGGCTCTTCAGCATCCTGACGCTGGCGCCTCAATACGCCACGTTTGGGCACCAGGCGTACGTGGACGAGGCGAGCGGCCTGGTCAAGCCCTGCACGCTGGCCGAAGCCGCGAAGAGCGAAGCGCAGCACTGCCGCATGACGCAGCTCGCGCACTTTTACAACACGCTCGCAGTCAACGTGCCGCTCTTCGGCTCGACGTTCTTCGTGGGCCAGCTGCTCTTCGTCTTCGCGTTCTTCCCGTGGGTCGCACACGCGTACTCGATGGCCAAGGCACTGCCGGACCCGGACCCGAAGCGCGAGCGTCTGCTGGACAACTACTGAGATTTTGAGATGAGCTGTAGGGGTTGAAGACGGGTGGAAAGTACCTCAGCGTGTATATAAAAGAAAGACACAACCACGCACACGCATCTCTCTCTCTCTTGGTCTCTAATAAAGGCGAACAGCTTCATCGCTCACTCTTGCTCGTGTGTGGCGACCGTTTACTTGCGCGCGCCGCTCGCAGACGAGGCGTTGGACGTCGACGTGGCGTCGAAGGAGCTCGTCCGCTCGTCTCGCGAGTTGCCAAAGAGCCCTTTGCCAAAGCCAAACATGGTCCGGAAGCCACCTGCGGGGCTCGGCGCGTCATTCATCGACGACGGCTTCTGTTCGGGTGACATGGCGCCGTAGACCACGCCGCTGCCAATGCTGCTTGCACCCGTGTCGCAGCCGTGGAGAAAGTTCTCATAAGCCACTTCGCGGGTCTGCAGCAGCTCCTCTGTGCGCCGCTGTGTGGCTTCGACGCGGCCAAGCACCTCCTCAAAGATCTTCTTGGCGGCCGCGTACTCCTTTTGCAGCGCGCCGAGGTCGTGCTTGATCGTCACGAGCTCGTGCTCGTTCTCCTGGATCGCCTTGAGCGCGTTCGACTTGATGTCGATCTTCATGCACTTGATCGAGTACTTAACGGCCGAGAGCCAATTGTCGCCGTAGACGCAGAAGAGGTGCTCACCCTTCTCGAGCGGGATCGTGCGCTTCACCTCGAACGTCGAGAGCTTGCTGAAGAGCTCGGGCAGGTCCGAGTCGTTCGAGCCGGCCATGTGCGGCGGCCACACGTCATTTAGGTCCATGAGCTCAATGTCGCTCGAGATGTACATATCGGCCGCCGTGCATCGAGCTTTCTTCACGCTCTCCTGCACCATGCGCACACCGCCCTGCGAGTCAAAGAGCACGAGCTTGAACTTGCTCTTCGTGATCGAGCGGCACATGAACACGAGCGACTCGCGGTCCTTCTCGACGTGGATGCGGTAGAAGTGCGCATCCTGCTTGTCCACCTTGGCGTGCTTCTCCTTGCCAAAGTAGAGCTGCGTCACGGGCACCTTGGCCGTCGCGTTGCTGCGCTCGTCGCACAGGTCGCGCGCCGCCGAGAGCACGGTCTGCGAGATCTGCGTCGGGATGGGCATGCCGATCTTGGTGAAGAGCGCGCCGACGACGCGGCCAAAGCCGCCCATGGACTCGACGTCCACGGACTCAAACTCGGCGTCCTTACCCGAGTCGCCCGCGACGTCGTACTGGCGGCGCTTGTTCGGGTCGCTCAGCACGGCGTAGGCCGTGGACACGTTCTTGAACTGGTCCGCGGCCTCCTCGCTGCCGGCGTTGCGGTCGGGGTGGAACTTGAGCGCGAGCTTGCGGTACGCGGTCTTGATGTCCAGCTCACTGGCGCTCTTCTCGACGCCGAGCACCTCGTAGTAGTTGACGCTGGGCGCCGGCACCGCGGCCACCGTCTCGCTCATGCTGCCTGCTCGTGAAGGAAACGTGTGTGAAGGGAGAGAAGAAAGCATAGAAAAAAAGGCACCGTCTTTTGAGAATTTTGGCTCATTACGGTGGAAAAGAAGGTGCGATGTGGAGCCAAAACAAGGTGAGACTGAAACCGAAAATGCGCGTCACCGCTTCGTGACAGCGCCCGATTTTACGAGCGCTCGTCATGACGGACATGATTTGTCCATGATGAAGATGGCTCTGTCTGATGGAGAAGGAAGCTGCTGCTGCTGCTGCATGCATGCAAATGTGTGCTTTGTGTCGGTACATATCATCATCTGCATTTGGTTGGCTGGCGTGGCTCGGTCATGTCATCGAAGGGAACGATCGAACACCCTGCCCATCTCAGAGAAGCCATGTCGGCTGCCAATCCGCTGGTCACGAAGAAGCCAACTTTGCCGTGTTCATGCAGGCGAGAGGTAAGTGACTTTGTGAAAGGAAATGCGATCACCATGGCCCTTTGAACAACAAGAACGCACGCGTTTGACCAAAAAATGAATTTATTCTCGCAAACCAAACAACAGGTCTGAAAGCATACACTCGCAGCAAACAAGCAGCAACGAGCTCAAGACCCAAAGGCCTTCGTTCTCCACGCCATGCTCGCCACATGTCTCTTTCTCTCATCCGTTCTCTCCTATTCTCCGTCTCGAGCGACCGCCACTCTGTCTCTCTCTCACAACCCACACGTCAGTGAGCTGCTGGAAACTAAGTAGCAGCCGCGCGCAGCACAGCAACTGACTCGGACTGTTTCGTCCTCTGCTTCCGTCGTCTTCTTCTCGCCCAGACTCTTAAATAAGATCCGCAACGTTCATCGGCATCTCATCGATCTGCGTGTTGTAGAACTGTTCGATATCGCGCAAGTATCGCACGTCGTTGTGGGTCAAGAAGTTGATCGCGACACCCTTGCGACCGAAACGGCCCGAGCGACCGATACGGTGGATGTAGTTCTCGCGGTTCGTCGGCAGGTCGTAGTTGATCACGAGCGACACCTGCTGCACGTCGATGCCACGCGCAAGCAAGTCCGTGGTGATCAGCACACGCGACGAGCCCGAACGGAACTCGCGCATGATGATGTCACGCTCGCGCTGCTCCATGTCGCCATGCATGGCCGAGACCGTGAAGTCCTTCGACTGCATCTTCTCGGTCAGCCAGTCGACCTTTCGGCGCGTGTTGCAGTAAATAATGGCCTGCGTGATCGTGAGCGTCTCGTACAGGTCGCAGAGCGTGTCGAACTTCCACTCCTCGCGGTCAATCGCGATGAAGAACTGCTTGATACCTTCAAGCGTGAGCTCGTCGCGCTTCACGAGAATGCGGATCGGGTCGCGCATGAAGCTGTGGGTCACCTCCATCACGTCGAGCGGCATGGTGGCCGAGAACAGCGCCACCTGGACCTTTTCAGGGAGGAAGCGGAAGACCTCGTAGATCTGGTCCTTGAAACCACGCGAGAGCATCTCATCGGCCTCGTCGAGCACGAAGACCTTGACCTCCTCGGTGCGAAGCGCGCGACGATTGATCATGTCACCGACACGGCCCGGGGTGCCAACGACGATGTGCACGCCCTGCTGGAGCGTGCGGATGTCGTCGCGCACGGCGGTACCGCCGACACAGGCGTGCACCTGCACGCTCATGTAGTCACCGATGGCAATGATGACCTTGACGATCTGCTGCGCGAGCTCGCGGGTTGGCGCGAGGATCAGCGCCTGCGTCTCCTTCAGGGCGATGTCGATCTTCTGCAAGATCGACACAGTGAACGTGGCGGTCTTGCCGGTACCTGTTGTCACAGTTGAGATAATAAGATAATTGTCAGCCACACAATATTAAAAAGTTCAAACCGCTGCGAATAAACACAGCAAGCTATGTGTGACTTGGTAGATTGGATCTAATTGACGTACCGGACTGGGCCTGGGCAATGCAGTCGTGTCCGAGAAGGATTGGCTTCACGGCGCGCTGCTGGATGGCCGACGGCTTTTCGAAACCGTAGGCGTAGATGCCGCGGAGCAGGTCTTCGCGCAAGTCCATGCCGTCGAAGGTCTCGACAACTTCGTCCCAGTTGGTTTCGATGTCGCCTTCGCTGATAGGAAGGGCGCCTTCCTGAGTTTCCTCATCGGCGGCTTGGCTGTGTCATGAAGGGCAAAAGAAAAAGCGATCCAGTCAGTCAATTAAACGCCACTAAAGAGACGCATTGGCACAGCCACCACAGAATGCGGATACTATGGTCATACAGATAAATACACACAGACACGTACGTTGGCTTGCGGTCTTCGTCAGCCATGGTGGTTAGTTGGTTGGGTTGGTCTTTTCTTGTTGTTGGTTTGCCGGAGTCTTGGCAATTGGGCGAGCCGCAGGGGGCGGTCTCGAAGCCACCGGCCGTGAAGATTGCACTTGGTCTTTGTATGGTCGCGCAAGTGGGTGGTGCTCCATGGCCAGCTCAGATCCCCTTCCCCCTTCGACATTGGCACGTTGTATAACACGGGACATTCGGGACAGTAAACGCAATTCAATTTGGAGGCAATGAATTGAGAGTCTGCAATTAAAAACCAATTTGAATTGACAACTGAAGTGAAATTTGCCGAATTACGAAAAGTGAAATTTGCCGCAAAACTGCACCCACCAAATATGAGCATGGAGCAGCGCGTGCTGCGGCTGCTGGCGCAGAGCATGGCACCAATGGACCCACTGCGCGCCGCCTCGGAGCGTGAGCTGCAGCAAATGCTCAACATGCCGGCCTCCACGTCGCTGCTGGCGCCGCTGCTGCAGCAGATCGTACTGCTTCCGGACAGCAACCAACACGCACAGGTGACGCATCTAGACCCAAACCTGCGCCTCCTGGCGGTGCTCTGGCTCAAGCAGTTCCTCAAGCAGCAGTGGAAGCAGAGCAACAAGCAGATGAGCGAGACCGAGCGCGCGCAGATGAAGCAGGTGCTGCTCTTCGCGGCGCTGCACGAGCCGAACGCCACGATTGCACTGCACTTGGCGCTCATTCTCGCGCAGATCGCACGTGTCGAGTTCCCGAACCAGTGGACATTTGACCAGCTCTTCACGCCGATCCTGCAGGCGCTGCAGTCCAGCGTCGAGCACCAGCAAACGGCGGTGCAGGGCCAGCAGGGACTTCTGGAGCAGCGAAGTATCGACTTGACGTACCGCATCGTGAAGGAGCTCGCGACGCGGCGGCTGATGGTGCACCGCAAGCAGCTTGCGATGCTCAGTGTGGAGATCCTCCCGCTATTGCAGCAGCACTGGAACTCGACTGCAACTCGCATCAGCGAACACCTGTGGGCGCACTGCCAGCTCTCACCGACGACGGCTCCTCCTGCAGCAGCACTTCAAACAGCAACGGACCGCTTAGCGCAGCTGCTGACGCTGACAAAGCTGCTGTCGACGATGTTTTTGAACGCATTTCGGGACCTCGTGGCCATTCAGAACGGCGAACTGGTGCGTTCTGCACTCATCCAGTTCTACGAGCGACTGGAGAACCTCGTGCGGTTCCGACACTCGATCATCGAGGCGATTGGCGCCGGCGCAGACAGCGAGAACAGCGAAATGATGGCAATGATTGCCATCGTGGACAAGTGCACACACCGTATCGCCAGTGTCGTCGTGAGCATCCAAAAGTCGTACCCGATTGAGTTCCGCGACTACTTGTCGCCATTCCTCAACTTGTTCTGGAATGTGCTCGGGTCTCTGGTCCCAGGCAACCCGCTCACAGCAGCAGCTGACGCTCCGAGACGGCTCCAGATCGAAGCGCTGCAGTTCTTCGCGAATGTTCTCAGCTGCCGTTTGTACAAGACCGAATCGCTCTCATCTGCTGATGGCGGCGGGTCGAGCGTCGTGTCGAAGGTGATCACAGCGACTGGCGACGTGAGTCTCACGGACGCGATGGTGCTGGAGGCGCTCAATGCGATCAACGGCTTCTTCTCCTCGGGTGGAAATGGCGAAAACCGATTCGAAGTGCTGCAGCAGCTGACGGTGATGCAGTACATGCGACTCACCGCCAAGGACCTGGACGAGTGGCAGAGCGATCCTGAAGCATTCTCTGCACTGACCGAGAGTCTGACGGCCCAGGAATCTGTACGGGCGTGCGCTGAAAACCTGTTTCTGACGCTGCTGCAGAATTATCCGGAGCAGACGATCCCAGGATTGACGCAGATGTCGGCGGCTGCGTCTTCGTCTCTAGCGGACATCGTCTCTGGCTCAAGTGGACCGAGCGAAGACGACCCTCGTATTTTGGACGTCGACGCAGTGCTGCTCGCCATCGGCCTTGGCTGCTACGATTTGCACAGCGTATTCGAGTTTGAGCCTTGGTTTACGTCGAATCTCGCTCCGATTCTGGTGAGTCCAGCTCCATCCATGGGCTCGATTCGTGGACTTCCTGTGCTCCGGTACCGCATTGTGTGGCTCGTGAGCTGCTGGCTGGCACAGCTGTCAACAACTATCCGTCCCGTGCTCTACGAGACGCTCTTGAATCCTGCAGCCTTCTTCCACCAACATAATGCGGACGCAGCTCTGAAGCTTCGTGTGGTGCAGTCTCTCGAGTCGATGGTGAACGACTGGGGCTTTGAAGTGGACGCTTTCGCCCCGTTCCTTCCGCAAGCACTCGAGTGTTTGTTTACGTTTTTCCCGCAAACTGAAGAGTCCGAGAGCAAGATGAAGATCCTGAGCTGTCTCGAGGCGATCATTCAGACTTGTGGCGTACGCGCTGTGGTCTTTAGCGAGCAGATCAGTGCGCCCCTGCCAGCGATGTGGATGTCCGACAGTGATGCCAGCAACTTGGTGCGAGGCAAGATTTTGCAATTGCTTGCGAAGCTGGTCAGCTGTGTGAAAGAAAGCCAGACATTGGCTTCCACTCAAAGAGAGGCTGGTGAGCTGCAACAAGCGAATCAAGGCGTGCAGAAGCTGGTTGAGATGTGCCTCCAAGTGGTTCGCTTTGCCACGGACGTGAGCAATCCAGACGAGGTGTTCCTCATGGAAAGCGGCCTCGAACTTTGGAGCGAGGCGCTCGCCGTGTCCACTGTGTACACTGAAGAGCTCCACCTACTATTTGGCAACCTGCTTCACCTGATGAAGAGAGACTACGAACACGTGAAGCTTGCGCTGCAGATCCTGAAGCAGTACGTGCGACTTGGACAGGCGCAGTTCTGGCAAGCGTATCACGCGAGCGTCGCTGAGCTGTTTTTCGATGTGCTCGGGAACGTCAAAGCCGACGCATGCGTGCAACTCGCAAGAACCCAGGAGCTGATCGTCGCTATGTTCCCATCTGAGCAAGTGGCGGTATGCGCCCCTGTGCTGACACGGATGATCGAGGCGTGCATGCTGTTTGTGCGGAAGGATGCTGCTCGCGAGCCAGAGATGGCGATCGTCGGCTACTTAAGTGTGCTCGCTCGGCTGCTGATGCGGCATTTCGAGTTCGCGATTGTGAACATTTTTAAGAACGACCAAGACGTGTTGGGAAACGTGGTCATCGACCTCATGCTGGTCAAGTTCTTTAGCGTTGGCTCATCGTCGCTGAACCTCGTGCGGCGGAAAGTGTGGGCGATCTCGCTGTGCTCCGTGCTTCCGATCTTGAGCGACGAGCACTTGGAGAAAAGTGGGCAGATCCTGGAGCTGTCTGCGGAAGTGCTGGATGAGGAGCAGGAGGAACGAACTAGCGAGCAGCAGCGTGTAAACGGAGACGCCGAGGAAGAACGTGATGGCGCTGGCGCGTATCGTGCTTACAGAACCCACCGCCAGACCCTGAGAGCGACAAGCGAAGAAGACAAACTCGTCAAAAGTACGGATTTGAAGGCGCTCGCGTGCTTCAAGCTGAGTGAACTGGCCGCGAAACTTGGCCCTATCCACTTTGAGCAGCTGCTGCAGACCGTCGACAGCTCAGTGTTGTGCAAATTCCAGTCGTGAGGGCGTGTCGCAGCATCAAATGGGTATGGAACAGAAAACGCGATGATAGAGTCAAAGTAACACTAAGGATTGTCACCTTCCGCAGCCGACCTATCTTGTCTGAACGCCCCTCGTGCATGGCTCAATCGTACGCCCTCTGGTCCGATTTTCAGGTATCAAAACCTCGTGGTCGACACATTCGAGGACGTACAGTATTGGGATGAACTAGCCCAAATTTTACTTTGCCAACTAACGTAAGTTTTACTTGTGCCAATCCAAACTTCAGGACCAGAACGAAGATCGTTCTGTTCTCAGCTGCGTGAAGATCGACACTGTGTCTCCGGAAGTGTGGAGCTACACAAGCGCTCTTCGTGACTCAGAACGGCAGTGAAACTGTTTGCGTTTCACTTCGCATCCGATCCGCCTGTGAAGACCAATTTAATTTGCACTTTGAGCAGTTCCGCTGCGGCTCGCACGAAGAAAAACAAATGCAACAACCCCGGGCACTTATCTTATCCGAGCTTCACGCCTGCGCTCCACACAGACACCTCAAGTGCCCAAGCGCCGTGCGTCAATTGAGAAAGATCTCTGCACACCTCACAGCTCAGCACTCGAAAGCGGCGGTTCCTGTACCCAATGTCTTCTTCAAGCATGAAAGTGGCTCAGGGCCAAGTGCGCATCGAGACCGAGGGGCCGTCGACTTCGCCGGTCGCCAGCAGCAGCGCATCGCTCGTGTCCCCAGAGGCGAGCTCGCCGCCACCGCAGTCTTGTGGCTCACCATCGTGCTCATCCACGCGGTGTGCGGTGCGTACTACGCGTTCCTGGCGATTCTCTACCACACGATCCCGACGACGCTCGTGGGCGACCACATGCGTGCGTTCCGCCTCACGCTCGACCTCGACAGGTTCCCGGCCCTCGTGGGCGTCTTTGCCGTCTGCTCGACTTTACACGCCGCGTTCTTCCTGCAGATGCTATTTATGACTGTTCGCTAACGCAAACTCTTCTTCCACTCACGCGCCATCAAGCTCAGCACGGTCTTCAAGAAGGTCGGGGCGCTCAAGAAGAACATATTGAGTCACATGGGCCCCACGCCACTGAGCAGCTTGGCTCCTGCATCCAGCCGCATCTCATCCACGAAGGAATCACTCCGTCGCGCGGAGAAGCTGACATCGGATGCCTGGGAGCGCTCGTTCGGCATCACCGGGCTCTTCGGCGTCGGCGGCAGGCATTTTGCAGTCGTGATTCTCGTCCGCGAGGCGATCGAGGCCGTTCTCCAGTCCATTCAGGCGTACACGCTGAGCAAGTACGTGCCGCGCGCGTGGCTCAACCGTTCGGCCGTAGCTTTCGTGACCGTGAGCTGTTGGTCGACGCCCGCGATCCGCCGACTGCTGTCTTGGTCACCAGACTGGAGCTCATCCTTTGTCTGCCCGTGGACATTGTGGTCGACATGGCGTCGAGCATCGACGTGCCGGTCGCTTTGGGCATGATGTACATCCCTAATTACGACCCCGCGACGCGCGACTTCAACATGCTGCGATGGTTCGACAACGTGTGGACCGCCAACCTCGACAGCGAGTTCAAGCAGTTCTTCGTCCAGTCCTGGCTGGACCTGAGCACGCGCGTGCTCTTTGCAGTGACCATGCTATTGTCTCTGGACGACGTCAAGCTTATCGCGGCGGCGTCGGTGGACATCTTGAGCGAAATGACGAGAGCGAGTGCGTTGGAGAGCACAGTCGTTAGAATGGGGCGGCGAGTCGAGAAGGTCGTGCACTTTGCGCTCATCCTCTGGGGCTTTGTCATCCTAGTACTGCACCTTGAGAGCGCCACTGGCGAAGCTGCCCTCACGGACTGCATGGTGCGCGTGCGACCGTGGCTGGCTACCAAGCCCACGTGCGCAGCAATGGAGATCGACTGCAAGAAGCACACCGGAATGGTTGGCTTAGCGGCCGAGCTCGAGGCGCGCTGGGAGCCTTTCGACGCGCGAGCGCTCACGATGCTGATCGTCCGCAACTGGAAGGAGCTCCACATGCCCGCAAGCATCCAGTCGTTCCCGCAGTTAACCGGACTTTCACTCTACTATACACTCTACTATAGCTCGGTGGTTGACTGGTCACCGAGTGCCGTATTGGCGAAGAGCTACCACCCGAACCTGCGACAGATCCTGCTCGAATTTCTCAACATGACTGCGGCCTGCGACGCAAACAGCAGCCTGCCATCGGGGCTGTTATCACGCGACTTCCCGCCGTAGCTGGGCGCGGTCACCGTCGCCGGCACGGCGTTCGACAAGCTCCCGTCGGATCTGCACGAGATCTGGCCGCGTGGAATGAGTCTGCGGCTCATGGGCAACGGCTACGCGACGCTCCCAGCCGAGGTGTTGCGTCTAGACCCTGTGCGCCTCAAGCTGCAGTACAAAATGCTTACGAGCGTCCCGGCCGCGCGTTTTGAGCTCCCGTCGCTCGAGCGGCTCGAGATGGGCTTCAACACGCCGCTGGCCGAGCTCCCAGAGGATGTGGAGTCCTCTAAGACTCTGCTGGAGCTCACGTTCCAGGCCACGAACGTCTCGTCGCTGCCGTCGTGGATGCGGACCGAGGCGTTCCTGAACCGCGTGCGGGTATCGGCGTCCAGGACGCCCCTGTGCGCGTAGCTCCTTCTGAAGAGCGCACCCCATCCATCCATCTATTTACCGAACAGAAGGGACTTGTTGAAAAGCGCGCCTAATGCACGCACACGTGGGGAAATAAGATTGCGACGCGCATGAGCCAACTGTACCCTGTCTGACACTCGCTTCACCCTTCAACTGCCTGTCTCTTTTCTGTTCGCACTGAATTAAATAACCTGTCTTCGCTGTCGTATTCATTCCTTTAGTAAGTCGCCTCTTCTGCTCCTACCTAATAATGCTTTCTTTCTCACTCACGACAGGATGAACTGCAGGTCCAGGCGCGAGACTGGCGGTTGCTTCTGCTCCAGCACGCCACGCGATGGCAGCTGCTCATCCTCATCGTCGTCTCCCAGCTCCTCGAACGGGGACGAAGACTCAGGCTCAGGCTCGTACGTGTAGCTTGAATAGACCACCGACGGCTCGGTCTTGATCGCCAGGTCGAGCTCGTCGGTTTCGCCGAGCTTCGAGGAGGACGAGATGAGCGCGTTGTCGAGCACGTGCGACGTGGTCGTGGGTGTGCCGAGCAACTTGGTGAGGCCCGCGAGGAAGTCCACCGAGAGGTCCTGGCGCAGCACCTGGCTCTTCTCGCTGAAGGCGTACGTGGTGCACGTGTCGTAGACGACCTCCTGGCCGATGAGCGCCTGTACAAGCTCCTCGTTCTCGAGGATGTGCGGGAAGAGCGTCTCGATGGTCGTGCGGCTCAAGCGCACGCCCAGCAGGCCCTGGACGACCGCGATGGGCGCCTCGCGCGCGCCAAAGATCTCGGCCGAGACGGTCTTGACCCACATGGTCTCGTGGAACTCCGAGTAGCGGCGCCACTGCTCCACGACGCCGCTGATGCCCTGAGACTCGCCGAAGCGCACGTCCGGGTCTAAAAACGCCTTGAGGAAGCCCACCTGCACGTCGTAGCACTTGTGCGCGTGGCCACCGGCGTCCGGGTTGTGCAGCCCCTGCGAGAACATCTCGTAGTACTGCTCCACGGCCTTGCGGATCGGCCCGATGAGCGATAGGCGGTCGCTCCAGAGCCGCGACTCGAGCAGCTGCCGCGTCTGGCGCAGCCGCTCGACGCTCTCGCGCAGGCTGTTGACGTCCAGGCGCAAGTTGTACTCGGCCGAGCCCTTCTTGTCGCGGTACCGGCGCTGGCTCACGCGGCACTGCTTGCGGCGGCGCGCCAGGCGCTGCTCGCTGTCGCCGGCGGGCGCTACGGGCGGCCGCGCGGGGGGCAACAGGGTGCTGCTGGGCGTAAACGTGGTGGCTGGTGTGGGGCCCATGGCCGGTGTGGGCGTCGCTGTGTGGACAGAGCGACGGTTTTCGCTGCGCGGACGAGTGAGTGAGCGTTGTGTGGGGAAACCTTTTATGATCTCAACAAAAACGGCGACCCGCGCATGGCCGGACAACAATCCGACTAAGTACGAGTGGGAGGGGCAATGTGCCCGACGCAGACTCATAAAATTAGCCCTTGCGTAGTGTTGTCGTTTTTTTGTTAGCCGTTTATAACGCATTCGTTAAGTATCGTCAACTGCTGCATTTAACAGTTTTCAACAGGTAAAAACAACAATGCCTCAAAACACACACTCTTGATATTCGGTTATATTTCCATTTTCATTGGGTTTTTCGGAGACTATACGCGGGCAAGACAAGCTTCACATAGAGCGCTGCTCAACCAGAAGGTCGTGCGCGAAACCATGATTCGACAGCGCGACGGAGCGCACAAAGCAGGACTTGTGATCTTCGCTATGGCGCTCGACGCGGTACACAGCAATTCAACCACAATGAGATGGTCTCCCCATGGTGCGCTTGCCTGCTGCTGGAAAGGTTTGGGCTGTCTTTTGGACGAGTTGATTTGGTGAGTGAGCGCGCCATGCCTTATGCGCTACTGGCGACCAGCTGCAAAGCGCGGGACACGGGCATTGCGCACGCAGGCAACGCGCAGCTGGAAAAACAAAATCGAATGACGTTGATTTTTTTTACCAAAGTGCACGCGTTAAATATTGTTAAATCCATCATAAAAACTGTGGAAAATCAGTTATAACGTAAACTTTCACTTTAGTGCGCTCCGATCAGTTTAGTGCGCTGTCATTTGGCTCGAACTCCGTTTTCTGAGACATTCTCCATACAAATTTAAGGACAAAATGAGCGCACTAAACTGGTCGGAGCCAAAAACAGAAATTTGCGATTCGCAATGATGTGCTGAGTAGCCAATCACAGTAAA
>JAASFY010000325.1:0-26291 GCA_023334035.1 Globisporangium okanoganense
AAACAACACGTATGCTACGAAGTGCTTTGGCTGCCAAATACTACCCAGGAGGTGCTTGAAACCACATAGTTACCTAGTAAAAGTATCAAATTTTGGCAGATGAGGCATCAAATATCACGTTTGCTATCTATCAGGTTTTACCCATACATTTCTATAGGAACGGTATCGGTGGATCGAGTGTCAATCATGTATAGGAGGATATCACGTTTGTCAGGGATCAGATTAGCCAGGTTTATCTGTATCAACTCGTGACGGTTTGCCTCGAATTGACTTTAAGCGCCCATCACCACGCAAGCCAACTGGCTGATGCTCATGATAACGGTTGCACGTGGCTTCCATTTCTTGCGAGACGGCGGACCGCGTGTTCGCTTTCTTTCACTCATTCATTTCCAATTTGCCTCGCCTTCTCGCACAACCAACGATGCCGAGCACGAGCCAACTCCCACATCTCATTCCGTCACGCCACCCACCGTCGGCTATCTTCACTGCCAGTGGCAGCAGTAGTCGATTTGCAAAGTCGCCGCCGACCCACCACTCGTCGCTCTACCAGAACTATACGCCACGCCGCGCCCCTGGCTCGTCGTCCCCTTCTGCCATGTCGTTCTACTCGTGCAGCGCCAGTACGCATGATGGCCTCGTGGGCAACTTACGCAAAACGGGCGTGATCCGCTCGGACGCGGTTTTCGACGCGATGCTCAAAACCGACCGCGGCAAGTACATGGCGCAGCTCGAGACCCCCGACGGCGGTCATGTGGGCGAGCTCGCGTGCTACGCCGACTCGCCGCACCCGATCGGCTACAACCAGACCATCTCGGCGCCACACATGGTGGGTCTTTTTAGTTGTGTCTCTCTAATGTGGACCATTTCCATGTGGACAATTAATGTTGACCTTTTGGGTGGACGTGTTGTGTTATAGCACGCTCATGCACTTGAACTGGGCTATGCAGCGATCAAGGACGTGGAGAAACCCCGTATCCTGGACGTCGGCGCTGGCTCGGGCTACCTGACGGCGTGCTTCGGCCACTTGGTCGAGACCAAGCCCGGCTCGCGCGTGTTTGGCGTCGAGATCATCTCGGGCCTCGCGCAGTTTGCCCGGAAGAACATCCAGAGTGCGGACGCCGCGCTGGTGGCCAGCGGCATCGTCTCAGTGCACTGCTGTAATGGCTGGGACGGGCTCCCGAATGAAGCGCCGTTCCACTTTATCCACGTGGGCGCGGCTGCAAACATCGCCCCACAGGCGCTGCTTGACCAGCTCGCGGACGGCGGCCGACTCGTGATCCCATTGGACGAAGAGCGTGGCGGCCAAATGCTCGTCGAGATCACGCGCAACGGGAACATTTTCTCGCAGCGCAAGCTCATGGGCGTCTGCTACGTACCCCTCGTGCGCGGCCGCCGCCCAAGCGTGTAGCCCCCAGCCAGCCAACTGGGAAGGGAGTGTGTGAGAGCAGACTCCATGGATAATTTGAATGATTATGAAGAAAGCAAGGTAGGAGCGGGTAGCAAGCGAGGACCTATCTGGGTGTGCGTAGTGATAGCGTTATGTGCAACGACCGAGTTCGTTGTCATTCCTTCTAAGATAATATTGTATAAGCTACGAATTCTCAAAAGACAATGTTGAATTTGTCGCCGACAATTTCAAAAATGGTGGCGAGCATGATAGCGAGTCAAAAGCTTGCGGGTTCTCCAAGTAAACAACGAGCACACAGCATCCCACCAACATGCAACCAGTATCAGCAACAGATAGAGCTCGCAAGCATACACGAAAATAGAATAATGTAACGCAAGCTTAATTGCAGCAAGCCTTCACAACAAGCAACTTCTCAGCAGGACCTCGGAGACGAGTCGTCGAGCAGCTGCTGGAAGAGCTTGACGAGCATCTTAGCGGTTGGGCGCTTCTTCGGATCGAAATGGAGGCACTCCTCAATAGCCGTGAAGAGCTTCTCGGTCAGCATCGCGGCGGATGTGAAGCTCACGCTCGCGGCGGACGACGACGTGGTCGTGGTGCCGAAGCTGCGGTCGTTGCTCTCATCGGGCTCCAGGTGGCTCTGCAGCCGCAGCTTCGTCATGAACTGATGCACCATGGCGCTGTGCATCTTGGCGCGGTCCAGGCTGAAGGACAGCATCGAGTCCGCAAGATTAGTGTGGTTGCTGGACGTGTGATTGGCGGTATTGCTCGCGTCCAAGGTGCCTCGCTGCTGTTCGTCCGTGCTGCCGTCGATCACCGAGAGCTTCGTGCTGCCCAGCAGCGTGTCGTCACCTCCCATGACCTCGTCCTGCAGCGACGGCGTGATGTTGACGGCCGAGACGTGGCGGTAGAACCAGAGCTCGATGAGCATGATGCCGCAGCCGTATACGTCCGAGCTTAGGTGCCGCGTGGCGTGGTGCAGCACCTCGGGCGGCAGCAGCGGCAGCATGTAATGGCGGTGGTGGCCAAAGAAATCGTCCTTTTTTCGGTGGTTGGTCCGTGAGCTGGTAGTGTTTGGCACTGCGTCCATGAGCTGCACACCCTCGGGGTTGATTACCTCGTCCAGGTCGATCTCGTCTTCCTCGTCCTCATCGTCGTCCTCGTCGTCGCTAACCTCGGACTGCAGTCGCAGCGTGGTGGTCGCGTACTTGTCCGAGCGCGTGTGGTGACTAAAATCATTCAGCTTGCACTGGAAAAGCTCCGTCACGAGCACATTCCGACTGCGCAGGTCGCCGTGAGACACCCCCGTGTCGTGCGCGTGCGCCAGGCCCTTGCACACGTCGAGCATCATCTGCAACTTGGTCGACCACCACGTCATCATCATGGAGCTGCTGTCCGCCGACGACGTCATGAACTGCGTGTGGAACGAGTCCTCCGTGTAGCGCGACGCCCCCGAGATGTGCAGTGAGTTGTTCATGTACGGCGCCATGCCGCCGGCCGTGTGGTTCATGCTTTCCATCTCCAGCAAACTGTGCAGGTCGCCGCCCTTCACGTACTCGGAAATGATACAGAGATGCTCGCGCTCGGTCCACATCGTGCCCAGGAACCTCGTGATCTGTGGGTGATGGAACGACAACATGAGCTCCACGTCGCTGATCGCGTCTGCCAGCTCGCGCACCTCGAAGCGCAACGTCATGAGCCGCTTTACAACCACCTGCGTGCCGCAGTAGTCTCCCAGAAACACCTCGCCGTGGTAGTTGCGACTGAGGATGCGGTGCATGTGAAACGTCGACCACTCGACATTGTCCCACTCGTTCGCGTCCACGGGCGCGTTCTCATTGCCGTCTTTGTCCAATTCCTCTTCGGGGAGCGACACACGCATCTTCTGCTTGCGTAGCTGGAAATGCTCCTGCAACGTCTCGAGCACGGTCTCCTGGGTCTCCTTTGGCAGATCGTAGATGCGGCAGGGGCCAAGAGCCGCATTGGCGTTTTCGTCGTCTTGCTCCGTGAGATTGGGCGGCGTTGTAGACCCGAGCTGCCGCATCATCTGCTCCATGCGCCACGTCGTCATCTGCTCTTGCTCCGCGAGGTTGAGTTTCCGCTGCCTCGCGATCGTCGTCGAGATCGTGTAGAGCAGGAACTTAGCCCCGAAGATCATCAGCGGGATGCCAAAGCCCATGGAGATCGTCATCCAACAAAAGCCGTTGCAGACAAAATCCAAGCAAATCTGCTGGACCACATCCAAATCCGACGAGTACGGACAGTACTGACACGTTGTCGCGCCGTCCGCGTCAGCAAACGCTCGCCCTACGCATGCTAAACACTTGCCAGCGTCCACATCGTGGTAATTACCGATCCTGCACTGGATACACCCGTAGAGCTGGATATTAGCAGTTGCACTCTTGTGGACAGGCGTTTGGTCGTACACACTGCCGTTCGGACAGATCAGCCGACCGAGAATGTCCGGATTCGTGCCAATCCCAGGATTCGCCTGCAATGACCTGGCGAAAACCCCAATAATCCTACGTGAGCAAATGTTGCGGTGTGAACAATTTCATGCCAGCAGCCCACAAGAGAACGTACACTGCAGTACGAGAATTGTTGAGCATATCGAGGAATATAGTGCTTGGCACGGATCCGATTTGGTTGAAGTCCAGATTTCTTCACAGCGTTGAGAAACAAAAAAATGCCGGCAGCTTTGAGTGAGAATACTTTTCACCAATTACAAATCTTGACAAAGGAACACTTACATGGACTCGATTGTGGCTTGAATGGGCTGGAGCACAGCGGCAGTGAAATTCTCAATCCGGTTCCAACTCAGATCCCTGCGATAACGAATTCAAAAATGATGAGATGCCACAAAGTGAGAAGCAAACGCACATGTTGCACTTACAGTTGCACCAATCCGGTATACGGTTTGAGTTCGCTGTTGGTTTCGAGAGCCCAAATCACGTTGTGGCTCAAGTTCCTGTTAAACAAAATAGCAGCACGACATCAACTTTTTAAAAAATCATACACACTCCAAGCTCACACACATACGAGGATAGAAACTTACAGGGTCTTCAGATTTGGCGCAAATAATACCCCGTTCTTGTAGGAGAAATCTGGGAGCAGGTCCATCAGGTTTGCCTGAAGCTCCAAGCGCTCCAGTTGAGGAGGAATCGCTTCAAGTTTCAGACGTTTGAGGTAGTTTTCACTCAGCAGCAGCTCCTTCAGGACGTCGAGCCCGTCAAACGCGTCGGTGTCAATGACCGAAATCACGTTGTCACTCAGGTCCCTGTGATTAAAAAAAGTTACCAGCAAAGTCTTGTAAGCCAGGTGTCGATACTCTTCACCTCAACAAGCACTTACAGTTTCCGAAGAGACGACATGCCACTAAAAGCGTTTGAGTGGACGGTGAAGATCCCGTTGTGGCCCAGCCGAAGCTCCTGGATGTACGCTGCATTCGCAAAGTCGCCCGACTTGATCTCGAAAAACATATTCCGCTCGAACGATCTAAGGCACAACAGCCACATGTGCGGTTGTGGCAACAAGAACAACATTAGTGTAAACACATCTGAACAAGGCTCTCTTCCCACGCAAACAAGTTGACGTACACATAGCCGGTAACAATGGCTTTCTGGATCATCGGCGGCGCGCCGGTGATGTTGTTGCGCTTGAAGTCGAGCACTTTCCAGGACTTGGAAACCGAGAAGAGCTCGCCTGGCACGTCAGTGAGGTTGTTGTAGGTCATGTCGAGCGTGTGGAGCTTCGATAGGTTCGCAAACGAGTTGCCGTACATCAGCGTCACGTTGTTTCTGGATAAGTGGCTGATAGTACGAGCGCCACACACATTAGTTAGCGACTGCTTTCTCACAACACCAACATTATTTTTCCACATTTGTATGTACATTTCTCGCAGCTTGGGCAAATTCACGATCGCGTTCTGGTTGATAGTGTGGATGAAGCTCTCGTTGAACGTGATCGTCTCGAGCTTGGGGCAATTGTTGATCAGCAGCGCTGGGAGTTCCACCAGACTCGTGTTAACGCACCTGCATATACGACACAAAAGGACAACGGTTAACCCACATACCATTCGCTAGCATGCATGCTGAGCCAACTTGTGTCTCACATAATGTCGGTAAGCTGCGCCAGGTCCACGAACGAGTTGGACTCCAGCGTCGTGAGCTTCAGGTTATCGGAGAGGTCTCTACAATCAGAAAATGTCCACAATTGCATGTACACGCGCTGAGTGAAAATCTGGCATCACTCTGCGCATACGACACAGCATGCACGAGGGAAACTCACACTCGCTTGACGCTCTGGAGTGCGCGGAACAGCGCGGCTGGGATCGATGTCAGCGCATTGTTGCGCAGAATGAGTTCTGTCTCGAGTCCCAACTCCGCTGCAGAAGCCGTCGGCCGCACTGCACTCTCTCCAGAGTAGAAGGTGAAGGTCGCGAGCGCTCCTGTTGTTGCGTTGCCTCCGCTGGCGGTGATCTTGGTCAGGCCTAGGTTCGACAGATCCAGGCTGTGCAGACACAGGTTAGCAGCGCACTCAGAACGGCATCGGTGGTTTTAGTACATACGAGCGCACCCTGAGAGCGTCTGCAGTAGCGTGAAGAGCACGAGCAGCCGCAGAGCGAGCGTCGCGCGCCGCCGCGTTCCGCGCGGGTGCATGCTTTTTGGTTCTTGCCGTGCTGGAAAATACGAGCAGTCTACATTTGTAAATGTTAAAAGTAGATAATATTATATATTTACGGAAATAGACTAATCAAGCTAAATTATTGTCTATTTACACTATCAGTTTTCCTAAATAGACAGCTTCATGTTTCTGAATAGCAGGAGAGACCTTGAAGTTTGGAGATAAATCTGGTCGAGCCAGAACAGTGTTATCTCGGTACCGGTTTACAGGTTTTGTTGACGTGAAGATAGAAACTCAAGTGAGCGCTCGAAGCTTACGTGCGTGTGGCTGCCAAGCATGTTCCTGCAGCCGCGCAAGACGATCACAGAGCTGCACGGCTACTCGGTACGGCTGGTGGAGATGTAGAGCTACTGGCGCAGGTAGTTCCTATTGTCTTACGATTCGTGGATAAATCTGTATATGTGTGTGTGTGCAGGTCGAGTTCAGCCCTTTTGTTGACAACTTGATCGCCGTGGGCACCGCGCAGTACTTTGGGATCATCGGCAATGGCAAGCAGAACGTGCACGAGATGCTGCCGTCGGGCGAGCTCGCGCTTGTAAGTGGTTGTTGTAGATCTGCTCCTTGCGTATGTAGCGACATAGCGTCGGGTCGCTAATGGAAGCCTGTGTGTGCGATCGTGACAGGTGCGAGGCTTTGACACGGCAGAAGGCATCTACGACTGCGCGTGGAGCGAAGTGAACCCACAGCAGTTGCTCAGCGCGTGCGCAAATGGATCGATCAAGCTATGGCACCTGCAGACGCGCGATCAGTTCCCGATCCAGAACTACCACGAGCACAAGCAGGAGGTCTCCGGCGTGAACTGGAACCTCGTCTCGAAAGACTCGTTTGTGTCAGCATCATGGGATGGTACCGTCAAGATCTGGCGACCCGAGCTGCCGCATTCCATCCTGACGCTCGCCGAGCACTCCAAGTCGGTCTACAATGCCGTGTGGAACACACAGAACAACGGCCTTGTGGCCTCCTGTTCAGGGGACGGCACTGTCAAGATCTGGGATTTGAACACTGCGCGATCGGTCACGACCATCCCAGCACACTCGAACGAAGTGCTCGCGCTGGACTGGAACAAGTACAACCAGTTTGAAATCGTCTCTGGCTCGGCGGATTGCAGCATTAAAGTCTGGGTACGTGCTGCTGTTATTGAAAGGCTACGTAGGTACTGTGGCTATGATACACTGACGCTTTTGCATTGGTGACCGATGTGAATATTCGTGCTGCAGGACATTCGCAATCCATCCCGCGAAGTGCGTATGCTGTCCGGACACAACTACGCGGTGCGGCGAATCAAGTGCTCGCCGCACGACCCGGACGTGATCGCGTCCGTGTCCTACGACATGTCGGTGGGCATCTGGAATACCAAGTCCCCGTACCCGCGGCTGCAGACGGCGTCGCACCACCGCGAGTTCGTCTTTGGCTTCGACTTCAGCCTCTTTGTCGACGGCCTCGTGGCCTCGTGCTCCTGGGATCGCCAGGTCTCGGTCTGGAATTATTTTGGCGGACCACCACAGCAGCAGTTGCGCTAAGTGCGCATTCTTTTCTGCAATTAGTTCGAACTTAATACACCTGGGTCAAAAGGGTTGTGTCTTGCGACAAAAGAAATCATGGCGATGGAGACGCAGAGCAAGAGCGGCATCTGGACGCAGCACCAGGACGCGGACGGGGTACGAGTGTGGCTGCTTACAGTGTATACATTATAGATAGACCGACTGACATGTGGTTGCTGTGCCGCGTGACTCTCTGTATCTGCAGCGCACGTTCTACTTTAACATGGTGCAGGGCCGGAGCTACTGGGAGCTCCCCGACGAGCTCAAGGCGCAGGTGATGCGGCCCGCGACCGAGAGTCTGCGCATGCAAGACCCGGCTTTCTATGCGCATGGATCTGTTCATTCAGCGAACGACCGAGAGACGCAGAGACGCCGAGAAGAGGTGATGCAGTACGCAGCGAATGCGAATGCAAATGCGAGCATCGTGGGCGTGACGACGCTTCAAGAGCGGATGGCGCAAGCGGCGCAGCGCAAGAAAGTGGTTGAAATGAAGAAATTTACTGCGGAGAAGCAGCGAGAAGGCGAGAAGAGCGATGTGGTACAGGTCAGCGGCTCGAATGAGTACTTAAAGATGGTGCGGCAGCTGCAGCATGTCGATAAGGAGACCGAGTCCACTGGCGGCAAATGGCTCGTGCGGTGAGGAAAATAAAAAAGAAGCTCGTCATGATAATAATAATGGCGGTATTCTTCATTCGTATTGCGTCACTTTGAAGACGTGTATGTTCGCGTTGTCCACCGCTCTCTGCACGTCTATAAGGCTTCTCTGAAGGTAGCTCTCGTGCAGACGCGGATGACGCGTGCGTACGCGATAACGGAATACGAGCCGGTCGCCGCACATTGCGATCTACTTGAACTTGGTCGACAGCCGCTTCTATGATTTCACACCACAAGCGACACTGTGAGTATCCAAACGATAACAATACGCCACACACACATACACTCACTCGTTTGGTCGCCTCGACTCGGTCCTGGAACGAGATGGGCTTGGTCCCAGGTATGGACTCGACATCTTCGTGTGCGTTGCTGTTGGCGGATGCTGTTGCCGGCTTGAGGTCGAAGAGCTCCTGGATGAAGGGCATCTTGGAAAGCACGAGCTTCCAGACGATGATCCAGCCCACCGAGAGCGTGAAAAGCACGATGCACACGGCCCCGGAGAGGTACGCCGCCATCACGAAGAGTTCCTCGCCGCTCGCCGCCATCCTCTCTGTCTCTTCGTATTTCTTCTTCGTGTCGCTTTCTCTTCTGTCACAGGCGCTGTGTTATCACAAAGCAAAGCTGACTTCAAAAAGCTCAAAACCTCAAAGGGACATGCAAGTTAAGGTCTAGAATTGATTTTCGAAAAGATATGGCGACATTCCATTACCTGCCCAGTCTGGTACCATGTTAGAGAGGAAATGACTTCAATATTCAAAAGAGTGACCTTTCAGAAACGAGTGTGTGAACATGGAATTTTGAAAATGGACAATGGAACTCTATGTGGTGTGTCTGCATTACTGATTACGAACGCTGTATGGGACTAACGGACAGCCTGCTACGGTGCATAGCCTACAGACGTTACTATCTTCTCCATCTCGATGCAGTCACTGGGCTCGCGCTGCATGAGGTGGAGAACGCTGTCCTCGTCGTCCTTGTGTTCATATTATACTGACGACGATGGGGATTGCGGACGTCGCGCAAAACGGAAAGCTCCCTACCGTTCTGTCGCTGGGCGCGGCGTATAGTCTCTATCTCTAGAAGAGCAATCGTCGTCTCGATCGTCCGCGTTCTCCTATCCGAAGCTGTTGCTCGTCGCGCAGGAACTCGGCGCGGCACGACGGCTGGAGCTTTGACGCCGTGGAGCGGATGCAGCTCGCGATGATGGAGCTCGTCATGGCTTCCAGCTGCTGCTGCATGCGCAGCTGCTCCTGCAGCGCGCGCTCTCGTTCGCGCTCGATCTCGCGCTTCGTCTTGCGGAACACGAGCGGCTTGGACGCCACAGCTACCACAGTGACAGACGGCCGCGTTAACCCGCTTGCGTGAGTGTTGGCGCTCGTCGAGCAGCGCTGAGGCAGCGTGACCATGCGAGTCAGTGACAGTCGCCTCTGCGCGCGGCTCTCTTCGCGGTCAAGCGCAGAGAAGGCTTGATGCAGGCGTCGACTGTGGTGCAGAAGTCCCGGGATGGAGCTCACGTGTCTTCGTGGCGCGACCTTCGATCGCTTCTTTCCAGAGAGCACCATGTTGTTGTCAGTGCTCGCCGATTCTACTTCAAAACTGGGACGTAACGTGTCGACAGCTGATGGTCACTGTTGCTTGCAATGGACACTTGCGTTGTTGCAGTGATGGCGCGATTGAGTGGGGATTGTGGTGCAGCTGCAAGGTGATGCCTGGCGGTCAAGAAGCAATAATTATACAATAACATCGTCAGCAAACGATGTCCACAGGTTTAGATGCAGTGCGCTCGTGCAGACCAAGAGTTTGCAAGCAGCAATGCACTGCACGTACCGAGTGTGTGTTGGCTGGTGCGTAGAGAGACCTCTATGGTGTGTGGGGGTCAAATGCAGGAAATACAAATGCAGTGCGGTGACGCCGGCGTTGCGCGTGGATGTGAGTGTGCCGCCGCGGCTCGCAATTGGCAAGTGCACATTTTGATTTTCAAACGGCCATTTCGGATTCGCATGAAACGCTTCAGATGTTTGAAATTTGAACCTGACTTTGGTGCAACATCCCTTCGAACAACATCCTTGGAGCGACATTCCGTTAATGCAACAAAATTCAGAAGCAGTAAAAGGCGCTGTAGCAAACATGTTAGAGTAACATTACATACCTCAGGGAGACTGCTCTTGGTGCAACATTCTTTGGAACAACATCGTTGGAGCGACAATGCCGAGGGGGGAATTACCAAGAGTATCATCACCGACCACGTGCAAGACAAGACAAGAGCAAGCATGGACGAGCTGCAGGGCAAGGACGTGGAGTTCTTCTCCATGGAGAACATGAAGACCAACGAGCAGACGATCGACTTCGTTTACACGTCGATGTGTGTCATCGCCGGCTGCATGGCCGGCATCCTCGGGCTCACGGGGCTCGTGGGCTTTGCGTTCCTCGCGGCCGCGTACGTGCTCACGGCCGTGGCGGTCTGGGTCGTCAAGCTCCAGATGAACGTCAAGGTGTACTTCAACACGAACACGCTGTCGTTCATCTTCTCGGGCGTCTTCTCGCAGGCGCTGTCGTTCATCCTCTTCTGGACGCTCTCCTACGGCCTGGTGCATATTTATTAAACCCCAGCGAGATCATACATACAAGAACAAGCGAATGACCGCAGACAAGGACGACGGCGACAACGACGGCGAAGCGACAAAGAAGACCGTGTGACGTGCCACGAGCATATCGAGCCGCACAATGCGTAGAGTCATAATGTCGTTATGCAGATAACCAGTTAGAAATTAAAAGATGCCATTCATTCGTTCATGTTGTTGCACGAAAACAAATGCTCTTCCAACATGGTGTCGCTTTCGTATGTCACTCTCTTTTATTATTCTCTCACTACTGTCGCTTCTGCCTAATAAAACCTGCCCCCTTGTGCTGTGTATCACTATCTCCTCTCACACACGAACGCAGTCTAATTGCCGCCAGGAGCACCACCACCGCCGCCGGCCGCGCGCATCTTCTGCTGCATGACGAAGATCACGCCTTCGTGCATCTGGCGCTTGGTCTCGAGCACTTCCTTGAGCGCGTCCGTGTTCGTCTGCAGGAATTCCACCTTGCGGTCCATGAACTTCTTCGCGTCGCCCACGCTCTGCTCCACAAAGTAGCCCGTGCCGACGTCCACGAGCACCTCCTTGACGTCCGAGAGCGTGCCTGGCACGAACATGGAGGCCGTGAGCGGCACGAGGATCTGCTTGTCCACGTTACCCTCGTTCAGGTTCTTGAGCGCCTCCTTCGACTCGTTGAAGCGCGCCTGTGCCTCGCGGAGCCCGCCGAAGGATGCCGTAAGCTGCTGCAGCTCCGTCTCCAGCTGCGTCTTGAGGTTGCTCAACTGCTCCAGCGACAGGTCCACCAGGTTCACTTCGCGTCCGCTGCCGTCCGCCATGATGATGTATGTCTCTCGATCTGCTTTGCTTTGATTTCGCGTTCCTGCCTTCCACGCAAAAATGAGCCACACGCGAAGGCAAAAAAAGCTTCGGGACGGAAATCTCTTAAATTTTCAGTCAATTAGCATTATTTATCAGGAAATATGACCAATGAGAGAAGAATATGGAAATAATGGTTGCTATATTCAACCAATGAGAACCCAAGAGTTACTTGTTCGCTTCTTCCTCCGCGTCGCTCTCGTCGTCTTCACCCAAGAAACTCCAGAGCTTCATGGCGACCTCAGCCGCACGCTGCCGTCTCTGCTCGTCCGTGAGCGCCTGACCGTCGTCCCGTACGCGTCGCACCTCGGAGATCAGAGCGCTGAACTCGGCCATGTCAATGTTGTCTTCGTCATCGTCGTGTTGCTGGTTGCTGCTGGTCTTGTTGTTATTGGCATTTGACGCAGAGCCATCACTGTCCTTATCCGCGGCCTCGGTGATCTCTAACGCGCGCAGCAGCGTCTGCAATCGGTCGTCATCCTCTTCTTCAGCGTCTTCCTCGTGTGCTGCATCCGCCGTCTGATTCGAACTTAACGCGACTGGGATCTTCTTCTGCTCGCTGTCATCCACTGAGCTTGGCGTTGACAGCGCCACGCTCACGTTCGAGAGCTCTCGCAGGCCGTTGTCTTCAATCGCATGTGACTCGGAGCGCATGACCATCGATGACCAGAGGTTGCAATGCAGCGCCTCGAGCACGCGGTCCATGCCGCGCTTCTCATTCGTCTCGTACTCGCTCTCCAACTGATTTTTGCTGCCCACTGGTACAGCATCAGCGTCTTCACAGATATCAACGAACTCGTACTCGTTGTCCAGACACCACGCCTCCAGTCGCTCAATATGCTGCGCGGCCGTGGACGTCTTCTCGGACTGCGAGTTGACGCCCACCACGAGACACACGTCGATCTGTGCCGCAGGCAAGTCCGCCAGGAAGCGGCTCACGTGCAGAAAGCTCTCTTCGCGCGCGACGTCCACCACACACACCACAGCTTCGTACTCCTCTGGTTCGTGTTTGAGCGCGGCCACGGGCTCGTTCTCGAGCACCTGATGCACGTGCACGCCCACTTTCGCAGTGTAGTACTTGGTCGAGAGAAACAGCAGCTGCACTGGCACAACTGCTGGTGCTGTCGTTACGGGAGCTTTCTGGCCGCAGAGTGCGTGTAGCTTGGCGAGGACGTCACGCTTGGCTGTGGGGTCCGTTCCCACCAGTAGCATACGCGCCGCCGCCGGAGAGCTGCTGTTGTCGCCGTCCATGTCTGTTGTTGTTCTTCCATTTGGACCACCTCTTCGGCATACATCCTATTAGGTACGATTCAATAGGTCATTAGTGTGGTACACATAGTCTAGTGTGGACCACACCGTTATCCAGCAAAAGCGTACTTAAAAGTGCGCGTCAGTTGCTTTATTGCGTACTTAGTGAAGCATGTCTTTGTTTCGTTAAGTGCAAATCGCCACTCACAAAAGTCTGTGGCCTCAATCATATCCGACAAAAAGAGCTCCTCGACAAGACGCAAGCATGGTGGCAATCGCGCGGACGCTGGGCCTCGTGCGCGCCTGCAGCTCGCGTGCGCTGCGTGTGACAGCTGGTAGCACAGTGCTCTTTCCATTCAGAGCAACAGGCAGCGGTCTCGGGTCGCTTGGAGCGCTGCAGAAGCCGCAGCTGCGGTCAATCGTGACCACCGCCCATGAAGAAGAAGAGACGGACGCCACGGCGCACATGCACGCGCACATCCAGGCGCGTCTGGACTACAAGAAGCTCGCTGCGAACCTAGATGACGCGATCGCGAACGTGCAGAAGCGCTTCAGCGACGCGAACCCGGCGCTCGTCGTGGATCTCTATCACCAGCAGGCCAAACTACGCCACGAGGTCAACATGCTGCGCGCCGAGCGCAATGTGAACGCCAAGCAGCTCGGTATCGCAAAGGCAAGCGGCCTGAGCAACGCAGAGTTCGATTCGCTGCGTACACGTGGTCAGGAGATCAAGAAGGAGATCGTGGCCTGCGACGAAGAGCTCGCTGAGGTGCAAGTGCGTCTCGAGGTCGAAGCGCTCAAGGTCCCAAACGACACGCATCCTGACGTCCCTGTGGGCCAAGAGGCCGATTCGAAGATCATGATGCTCGGCGGCGAGAAGCGTGAGTTCGATTTCACACCCAAGGACCACTACGACCTCGCCACGGAGCTGCAGCTCATCGACACGCACACTGCAGCCAAGGTCAGCGGCTCCAAGTTCGTGTATCTGTGCAACGAAGGCGCGATGCTCGAGCTCGCGCTCGTGCACTGGACGCTCACCAAGCTCCGCGCGCGCGGCTTCACGGTGCTCTTCCCGCCGGACGTGGCGCACTACAAGATGGTCGAAGGTTGCGGCTTCCAGCCGCGTGGCGAGGCCACGCAGATTTACTCGATCGCCAACTCGGACCTATGCCTCGCCGCGACGTCCGAGATCACGCTCGCGGCCTCGAAGAGCAACGAGATTTTGCAGACCTCGTCACTACCGCTCAAGCTCGCGGGCTTCAGCCACTGCTTCCGCACGGAGATCGGCCACGGCGGGCGGCTCACGCGCGGCATCTACCGCATCCACCAATTCTCCAAGGTCGAGATGTTTGGCTTCACGGCCAGCATGGCGCAGTCCCAGAAGTTCTTTGACGAGATGGTCGAGATTCAGACGCAGATGTACGACGAGCTCGGCCTGCACTACCAGGTCGTGGACATGGCCACGGCCGACCTAGGTGCCCCCGCGTACCGCAAGTTTGACATCCTCGCGTGGATGCCTGGTCGCCAGGAGTACGGCGAGATCTCGAGCATGTCTATGTGCACGGACTACCAGGCGCGTCGGCTCAACATCCGCCACAAGCAGCGCAAGGAGGACGTGACCGAGTTCGTGCACACGCTCAACGGCACGGCCTGCGCCGTCCCACGACTGCTGATCAGCATCATCGAGACGTACCAGCAGAAGGACGGCTCGGTCGTCATCCCCGAGGTGCTGCGACCGTACATGGGCATGCAGGAGGTCATCCGACCCCAGGTGACCAGTCAATAAGCCATTTGCCAAGAGCTACTTACAAGTTCTTGGTCCTGGACCACTAGGTACGCATAGCGAACATGAACAGCTCTTATAGACGCATATCACTCTTATAAACACAATGTATGCACTAAGATTGCTTTAACGCTTGCGCTTCCGGTGCGTCTCAGCCGCGTGAACACTGACGCGTCCAGCCTTCCAGTCGCTCACGTCGATGGCCTCGAACTTGCCATCGGCGCAGAGCAGGAACACGCGCGTGGATGTCGATGCCGTGATGACGCCCGACAGGGTCCGCTCTTTTCTATCAGCTATGTTGTCTTCTACTGCGTCCTCTTGGCTCTTCATCTCGTCGTCAGACTCATTTCGATAGACCACGACGACCTGGTCGCCCTCTTGCAGCATCCCAGGGTTATACGTCAGCCTGTGGACCTCTTTAAATGGGTGGCAGTCACCGTCTTCCTCTGCGGATTCGTCCTTTTCTGTTAAGTACGAGCCGATGTCGCTGTCGTCATAGCCATCTTCATCTCCACCGTCACTGCTAAAGACGCCAGTGGTGCTCTTGTTGGTGTGCAATGCGGGCGTCGTGCTGACGAGCGGAAACGCCACGCGGCTTTTGCTGTTGATGATGTGGTCGAAAGGCGCCCCACTGCGCTTTTGAACAGCGTGTGCGATCGCTGCCAGGTCATAATCGGCCTCGTCGCTCTCGACGCGCTGGTTAAGTTGCTTGAAGACGGGTGTCTTGGACAACAGCAGCTCGAGACGCTTCTTCTCCTCGTACTGCAGCCGATACGCCTCTTCCCCCGGTGTGAGCGGCCTGATCTTCTGTAAATTACCACTGGTAGTAGTAATTTCGCCATTGCCAATGTTCACATTACCGATACCAGTGCTGCCACCAGTGCGCTTCTGGTCAAAGCCCTTGGCGCCGCCGCCGCTGTTGCGCGTGAGGCGCCGTCGGTCCATGACCGAGACGCCGTCGCGCGTGTTCTTGAGCCGCTGGATCTCGCGCTGCAGTTCGTCGCCCATCTCCTGTTTGAGCTCCTCGCAGCGCTCCAGGTAGCGCGCCTTGGCCTGCTCGCACTCGTACTCGTAGAGCTGGATCGCCGTCTCCTTGAAGCGCTCAAAGTTGTCGTACGCGCGCGTCACCTGCGTCTGCTTGCTCGCCAGCAGCAGCTCGCAGCCGAGCACAAAGTCGTCGGCCGTGCCTTCTTCGAGCCGCTGGATCGTCTCCTTTCCGCGCGCGACTTCGTCCTGCAGCGAGTCGCAGTCCACCGGCAGCAAGCTCTCGTCGTCGTCGCTGTCGTCGTCGTCGTCATCGTCATCGTCTTCACTGCTGCTACTGGCGCTGGAGCCGTCGCTGAGGCCGGTGTTCGAGTCAGCAGCACCATTACTATATAGATGAGATGAGACTGCTGTTCTTGTGTGGCTGCTGTGGTGGACGTGTGCAGCTCCAGCGCTTGGCTGAAGCGGACCGTCGGAGCGAATCATTGTCGTCCTTGGAGCTGCTCAAGTTCAATTGTGAAACCTTCGCGTGCAAAATTGAGCGCCATTTTTTTCTCGCTCTTCATTGGTTGATATTCTTCCATGAAATGATCTGATTGGATAAAATTCTAATCTGCTCACAATAGAGCGCCCTTTTCGCGAGCTTTTCTGGACTCGAATGAAGAGGAGGTGGAAAATGTACACACAAAGCAAGGTGTTGAAAGCGCTTCATGGCCATGTATTTCGACGGCCTCTAGCTGACTATAGCGCTACTTTTTCTTCTTGGCGGCGCGCTGGAAGCACTCGCGCAGCTTACTGAACTCCTTGTCGCACGCGAAGCGGTTGACGCCGCCCGAGAGGCTCGCGACGCACGCGCCGTACACTTGGATCTGTTCGAAAGAGATGGTCACAAGTCCAGGCGTCAGCCAGTGGATACAAGCACAGCCTACAGCAAACAGCAAGCGAGAGACGTACATCGAGAGGGCAGTCGACGAGCATCTGCGAGAAGAGCGTGCCCATGCGCACGGGCGCCTTGGTCGGCGTCGTTCCTGCCGGCATCCTGAGTTCTCACAAGTAAGTGTGTGTGGTCGAGACGGCGAATTCGAGAATGAGCTTCAACTATCATCAGAGAGAGACTCTAGCATCCAGTGCCCCAATAAAAAGGCACAGGCCACCAACAGGACCTCAGTCTGTTATGAATGGGCCATCGAAGCACATCATAGGCTCTCTGGTGTCCTTTTTCGCTCTCGGAAATAAGAAACCAACCAAGCCTCGCTAGCCATTTCCAAGCCACCAAGACGCCGTGGCATTTCGAGATTAGCTTCCAGTTCGCCACCAGCACTCCCAACGAAGTCGATCCTTGTTGAGAGGCATCTTGTGATGATCAGCGCCCGTGTCCATACGGTCGCTCTGCTGTGGCTCTGCTGCTGCGCAGCGCTTCTCGCAGACCAGACCCTTGCAACCGAGCCAACGACGCCTTCGACGGACAACAAGAGCGAGTGGTGGACCGAGGATCACCCGTATATGTACCGGTACCGGTACAAGCGCTTCCCCAACGGCTCGCTCGCGCTCAACAAGGAAGGCGACGAAGCGAAGGTGACGTTCAAGGAGCTCAAGGCCAACCTGACGGCTGATGTGACGCCCTTTGAGCGCTTCTTCTACCAGGAAAGCACGCGCTCGGCCATGAAAGACCTGAAGAAACACGTGCTCATGAACCTCATGCCGCCCACGCTCCACGGGAGCGGCCTCCAGCGCGCGCGCATCGCGAAGTTGCAGTCCAAGATGCACAAGAGCTATCTACTGCACACAGTCGCGATCCCGGGCGTGAAGCTCCTTGGAAAACTCATTGTGGACGCCATCAAGCTGCACTACGGCGGGTACATTGAGCGCCAGGTGGCCTTCAAGCGCTTGCAGACCATGTCGCTCGAGCAGATCTACGCCGAGCTCAATATCACGCCGCCCGTGTGGGACCCCGAGGCCGACTTTGAGGCGAACCGGCCGAACTTCACGATGCCCTACGAGTATAAAGGCCTCCCAAGGACGTTCCAGAAAATCACCATCGATGGGAAACAGGTTGATGGGGCGTTTGCGCCCTACGCCAACTATGCGCGCATCTACTACTCGCGCGACGATGACCTGCCGGCGCCCGTGCTGCCCGCAGAGTCGTACCCGTGGCTCTGGCGGCGCCAGCTCGCGGAGACGCGAGACATGGTGCTGCAGGTCATGGCGCTCAACCTGGAGGCCCACGAGACGGAGATGGCGCAGTTGAAGAAGGACGAGAGCTCTGGTGGTGCGCAGCGCGGGAGTGGTGGTGGTGCGCAGAGCGGGAGTGGTGGTGGTGAGGCTCCATTGGCATCGGAATCTGTCCAGCGGCGTCTTCAGGAGAGTGGCTCAGGCTCGTTATCACTGTCGTCGTCCAGTGCTGATGGTGACGAGGTTGGTGATGCTGATGGTGACGAGATTGGTGATGCTGATGATGACGAGGCGGGTGAGTTTGAAGCTGCGGAGGAGTTTGAGGAAATCGTGGTCGAGTACCACTTCTCGACGGGCATTCCGCGTATTCTGCGTCAGAACTATTCGTATTCGCCGTTCCCGACTCTCGAGTCGCTCTTGAATGCGAGCTTTGCGATGGTGTCTGACTCATCAGGGGAGAGTGACGACGGTAGCAGCAGCAGCGACAGCAGCACATCGAGTCATGATAGCAGCAACATTTCGACCGGCAGCTCGTCGCTCTCTGGTAAAATCCCAGGCGTTAATGCAACCGGAAACCGGACCAGAACCTTGGATGGGAGCGGCTCTGTCCACAATCCTCTCAACCAAACAACGAACTCGAGTGCCGGGCTCCACGAGTCGTTCAATGGCACGCAGCTCACCACAAACACGAGTCTCTTGGTCTGGAGCCAGCAGCAGGAGCGCAGGCGAGAGGCTGAGCGTAAGCGCAAGAGCGTGCTGCACGACGCCCTGCTGCAGTTCTACGCGTACCCAACCGTCGACTCGTCCATGGTGATGCTGCCCAAGCCCGGCTGGAAGCGCGTGCCAGACTACCAGCTCGCGGGGGTCAACTGTAGTGTGGCCTTGCCGTGCCTCGTGCAGTCGAGCGTGACCGTGTACACGCCGCAGCTGAGCTCGCTGGGCTTTTTCCACAAGGTCGTGCGCAATCCAGCGATATCAAAGGAGCAACAGCGCCAGGTGCGCATCAAGGCGCTCCAGACCATGGTCCAAGTGGCGTTCCAGGCCGAGCAGAAAGCGCTCGAGCTCGGTCTTCAGGCGCCGTCGACGGTCTGGTACTCGCTCTTCGACCGCAACGTGGACGAGTTTGCCGACGCGATCCAGAGCCAGGTGAACTCTACGTGGCGCGGCGGCTCCGGCGTGGATGGGGACGATGGGACCACGGTCAGCGCGCTGGACGTGTACGCGAGTCTCATGGAGGACACGCGCCGCTCGCTCTTCTACACGCAGCCGTCGTACTACTGGAGCACGCTGAGGGACACGAAGCGCGGCATGGAGGTCACCAAGGCCGTTCCGGCGCTGGAGCCACTCAGCGAGGCCGAGCAGATCGAGTTGATCTCGTACATGGCCGCCAAGATGAAGGAGCTGGATGGGGACATCGCCGCGTTCATAGCGAAGCGTAACGCGAACGAAGAGTTCCAGCAGGTGGTAAACGCGACGGCGGCCAAGGCGGACTACGAAGGCAATCAATACTCGACGCTGGGCTTTGGCGTCTTGCTGCCGGCCACGAACAAGCAGAACGTGCTCTATCGCGAGCTGAAGCTGCCCGTGCCGTTCCACCTGGCCCTGCGGCTGCTTGTGCGCTTCCAGGAGAGCCGCCTGGTGCTGCAGAGCGAGTCGTTCCACATGGTCACGTGCCTCGCGATGCTGCGCAGCGAGATACCGTACTACCGCTGCCGACACGCGTAGAACTAAGAAAGAGTTAATAGGCCTCATTAAAGAGAGATGGATCTGATAGAGAGATGCCATAGTGAAAGATAAAATGTATATGAACCAGTCGATGTTACCGTTCGCTTGCGAGTGTGTGAATGACGTCGTCTAGTTGCTCATGTACTTCTTGTTCTGGGCGAAGCCGTCGACCGAGGCCTTGCCGAGCGGCGAGCTGAAGCAGTACGCCTGGATGCGCTTCATCATGGGCGTGTCGATCGCCTCGGGGATCGTGTCCTTGCCCGAGATGTAGTTGAAGATGTCGATCGTCTCCTGGTTCAAAATGTCCTCGTATTGCTGCAGCTCTTCGGCCGTGAGCGTCATGACGTTCTTGCTCGCCCACGAGCCCAGCAGCAGGTCCACCTCCAGCCAGCCGCGCTGCTTGCTGCGGTAAATGATGCGCTTGCGATTCGCCTCGTCCGCGTCAATCGCGCGCTCGCCCTGGCTGCAATTTAGCATTACGCCATCACACGTACACATTAGACCACCTATTGCATATACACACTACAGCATAACGGGTAGACTTCTTACCTGACATTCGGGAACGACTCCGTGGCGGCGTGGTGCTGCGTGCGGATCTCCTGGCCACGCTCGAGCGCCTTCTTCGCCTGCTCCTCCGAGACGCCCGTGAGGAACGCGTTGTTGTCGACTAAGTGGCTCGTGGCGGCGGTCGTGAAGCGCGCAGACGCGGTGCAGCGGCTGGTGGTAACGGCGGCGTTAGCGCTTCGGCGCGCGAGCAGCTTGAGCATCGCCATGGTGGTCATCTTGTTTGTTGAGCTCTTCGTTATCTGGCAATTGCCTTTTACGATTGCTTGTGATGATGATCAACGATGGTGTTCTTTGGGCCGGATCAATTCGTTTTGTTGTGTAAAATTTGAATTGCGGGTTTTAATGAGAAGCACGATTCAAAAAGGAATTGATGAACGGTTGTTTATCTTTTGTGCATGTTTGCGAAAGAAGAAAAGATAGCGAGCAAGAGGGGGAAGACAGCTGCAAGACGACGGCCACGATGAACGCCTCCGATGCCGACCGCCAGATCAAGCAGATGGTGAACTTCATCCTGCAGGAAGCGCAGGAGAAGGCCAACGAGATCCGCATTAAGGTGCGCTTTTTACGATACAAAGAGTGGCGAAAGTCGCGTGTGTTGGATCTTGGATCTTCACGAGGAGCTACACTTGCGGCTTTCAGCTGCTGATCATGAAACGATGCTGACGGAGTGGGATGCTGTGAATAATGTGGCTACGCATATGCGTGTGTATATGCTAATGTGATGGCTGCTGTGCTGGTTGTTTGCTTGGGTATTCGACGTGTAGACGGAGCATGACTTCAACTTGGAGAAGCAGATGCTCGTGCACAACGCCAAGATCAAGATCCAGGAGGAGTACACCCGCAAGGAGAAGGAGCGCGAGGTCAACAAGCGCATGTACGTATATTTATATTCACGTCGGATAGTTGCGAAATTGGATCTCGTGCAGCCACACGAGTGTATTGACATATGCTTCCTATCGTTTGCAGTGCTCGCTCGGCGGAGATCGGCGCTTCGCGAAGAAAGAAGATGGTCGCGCGTGACGAGCTCTTGAAGACGCTGATCGCGGAAGGCCAGGTGCTGTTGAAGAACCTCACGACCGACGAGAGCAAGTGCAAGGCGCTCTTGCGCGACCTGATCGTCCAGGGACTCATCAAGCTCGTGGAGCCAGACGTGGTCATCGCGGTGCGCTCCAAGGACGTGCGTCTCGCCGAAAGCATCATGAAGGAAGCGACCGACAAGTACATCGCCGTGATGAAGAAGGAGGCCAACATGGATGTGAGCAAGGTCAAGGTGACGCTCAACAAGATCGAGGAAGGCATGGTGGCCGGCGCCAAGTCGGGTGGCCTCATCCTGTACGCCAAGCAGGGCAAGATCGTGTGCGACAACACGCTCGACACGCGCCTTGACACGGTCTACTACGATCTCAAGCCGACGGTGCGGAAGATGCTCTTCCCAGTCGCTTAGGACAAAAAGACGACGATCCATAACGCGAGAGAGTGATTGAGGCTGAACCAAGTTGACAGCGAGGAACTCGGTGCTGCTATGAAAGTGAAGACGATATCTTGTATTTGTGTACAGACAGGAAGCTATGGCACAAAGAGAATGAAGAGAAAGACTGAGAAGAACAGAGGTGTCGGATTTGATTCAGAGGACGAATTCACTCTTGCTTGCCCCTTTGTGGTTGTTAATACTCGCTCTGTTCAGGTGATCAGATCTGCGAGGTCTTTGCGCTCCCATACACAATTTGCAGCCTGACCACTATCACCGTCATCCATGCCACTTGTATATGAGAAAGCCACACTCGAAGACGAGAAGATGGAGCTCGTCGCGGGACTCCACATCGCGTCCAGCGGACCGTACGCGACGCTCACGAGGTGCGTGGCGTCCAGCTGCATGGACTCGAAGCGCCAGTCGCTCGCAAGTCGACCGTCGAGCGTCAGTTGCCACTCTTTGTGAGCGTCATTGAAGGCGAACTCGGCGCGCAGAAGCGCAAAGCCCAGGCCGATGCCAACTGCTTTGATGTACGCCTCTTTGAGCGACCAGAGCTGGTAGAAGCGCTTGTACTGGTCGTCTGGGCTTGGTGATGCTGCGCTGCTGCCACTGCGGATAAACGTCCACTCGCTGATGTTAAAGTGGTTCTCAAACGCGCGGAAGAAGTCTTCAATACCAGTCGTCCTGTTGTTGCCTGGACGCTCCGAGATCTGCACGACGTCGATGCCCACGAGCCTGTGTGGATGGCTCGCAATGGCGACGACGGTCCCGTGATGGGACACATTGTAGTTCCATGTCTCTGGCGGGACGTCATCACCATTAGCAACCGGTTGCTTCCTGTTCCAGAACGGCTTGCCCTCGGGCGTGCGCTGGATGTCGATCTGCGAGATTGGTACGTTGAAGAGCTCTTGGATGAGCCGGCGCTGCAGAAGACGACTGGCGAGCGCCAGTCGCTGGTCTTTTGCAAAGAGGAAGCGCATCACCTTCTGCAGCTCATGAGCAGGCAGTAGACGCACTGCGTTGTCCCAGTTGGGAGACCCAGGCTGCCATGAGCTCACATCCACAAACCATCGATGCACGCATGGCTCCATCACGAATGTTATTTGAATTTGTGTGGCATCACCATCGGCGATTTGCAGCACGCTACAGTGATACATTACTCAAAGGCGACAGTACGAAAAAATACCGGTAAGTTTCGACCGTGGTGCATCAGTTATACTACTATCCGACAATTCTGAACAAAGTTACCAGCACTGTGCGTGCGAGTATCGATCCCCCGAACCACCAGGCGTTCATTGAGCTTGTGTCACGCGCTTACGGTCAACAAACCGCTTTGCATTACCAAATTCGAGTCTTCCATCTGGAAGAAGTTAACGAGGAGAGCCTCACAGTCGAAGAGCTCACTGCACGAGCGGCGGTCGAGAGGTCGAATCTGCTGAGAACTCGCGCCACAGGCCTGCAGAGACCGTTGCTGTCATCGAGTCTGTCGCTAAATGGCATTTCTTAGCGTGATCTGGCGCAGTGGCGCAGAACATCAGGGCGAGCAGCATTTATGACGTCCTGCTCGAGTCCGTCCATTATTTCAAACGGTATACCGGTTTTCCATGGATACCGGTATCTGTCTTCAACTTGGAAGGGACAGAGTGAATGTCAGTGCAAGCAAAGCAAGGAGAGAAACAAATCCAGAGAGCAAGACATCGCCCAAGTCTTGGGCGATGTCTTGCTCCCTGGATACGGTGTCTGTGTCCTTGGCGGCGGTGTCTTGGGCCCCAAGACACCGTCTTCTTTAAGATAGCGCAGCTATCCAGCCCAGCGACGGGCGCGATGGTACCGGTACGTGTGCGTGTGGATGCATACGACGCCATAGCTCTTATACACAAAGCCTCACTTTATTTCTGTTATCCACTACAGACACAACCTGATGATAGCGCATCGACATGCTGCAATTCGGAGGGAGAGCGTCCTCATCGTAAAGCAAGCGCGAACAGGTCTTGGGCGCTGCCTCAGCTACGACGTGCCTCGCATGTGCCCACCAGTAAGCGCTCCACCGATGATCTCCCTGTCGTTTTACAAGTACCGTGAAGACAAGCTCAATGACATGCGCCTTATCACTGCGCTCGTAACGTTTGTTTTGCTGGCGAGACGGTATGGCGAGCTGACGCCCTACCCGCTGCTTCAAAGCAAGTATGTGAACGGCATGAGCAACAGAGGGAGCATCGTTGACGCGAGATATACGCTAAGTAAGGACATTCGGAAGGGAATCCAGACAGCCATAATCGTTTCTTATCAGTGTCAATCGACATGCTCATGCGGGAACTCGCGCAACTGCTTACTTCAGACGAGACCCGATCAGAAAAGTTAAGTGATACCAAGATGCTGCACAGGACCGTCTCGCTACGACTCAAGTTTGCGTTCGTGAAAGATTTGTCGACTCAATCTTTGCTAACAATCGAGAATTTTCTGGATCGAGTGTACGCAAACCCAGACCAACGCTTTTCGATCGACGGTCTCGACTTAAGCGGCGACACGATGGACACGACCCAGCTCGGCATCTTGACGAGGATCCTCAGCAAGAGCAACCGTATCAAGAGCCTCGGGCTTGGCAAACTACTTATTGACGACGCAACTGAAAAAAGCATTCTCAACCCTGACCAAGCTGGCCAATACTGAGCTCGCAGGTGACGAGAATAACCACAGCATTTTCAGCTCTGTTCTATGGTGGCTGTGGAGGGGAAGTACAGTATGTGTAAATATATATGACGTAAATAAAAATCTTTTGGAGTCCATGCTGGATGGGGTATTCATACTGTACCGTATCAAAGGACATTTTTTTATGAGCGAGACGAAGTGAGGAGAACAAATGCATGAGTGGATTGTTCATGCATTGACTTTGTAGGATCATAAGCAGAATGATAATGCTGCGCATATTACAGCAATTGCTGCAATCTTCAGTTATCACCTGTTGGTGCTGCACTCAAATCACCACCAGCAGATCAACCCTTGGACTGGAGATTTCGATTTAGTCCCCCTAAGTTAGTATACATGAACATTATGTTGCATTACCGAATGTTTCTTGAACTCAAACAAACTTTTCCCGATTTGGCCCCCAGAACGTAGTTCTTAGAGCTACGAATAGCACAAACGATAGAGATGAAACGCACCATGTACTGTACTATGTGTACATGGTATCATATTGAAACCAACAGATCAGATTTACAGTAAATGTTAAAATGGGGTACTGTATATGCAGTTTATGTGAATAGAGAGACTCCAACTGGTAATTAAAGAGATTTAAGAGCGGTTACGCTTTTCCCCCTTTTCCCCTCCTCTGCTGGGATCTGGGCACGCAGGCGCACACGTAACAACAACAACAAGCCACGACAGCAGCAGCAAGTACGACACGAAGATGGATCCTTTCGGCGACAGCGACGCGGAATTGAGCTCCTTCCAGGCGCCAGCGGACGCGTCCTCTTACTCCAACGAGTACGTCTCGCATCTCTATATCTCTTAATGGTGTGGGCTCGGCTGTGAGCGCCCTCAGAGAGGTGGATCTTCTCGTAGTTGAAGAGCTACAAGTTGGTTTTCTGCTCGTGTGCGGCAAGTTGCTCTTTTTGGTTTATCTAACACTGCCTGTGTATCTGTGTGTGCATGATGCGCAGCTTCTATGAGGTCGACTCGGGTGAAGCGACGGCGCCTTCGGCCACGGACGACTCGTTCAGCTACGGCGCGGAGGACGCCCCTGCGGCGACCGACTTCAACGCGTCGTATGGCAGCGACCAGCCAGAGCCAGTCCAGGAGAACTACGCGTCGTACTCGGAGCAGAATGTGAACGCGTCGTCGCGCACGGCGTCGTTTGAGCAGCAGCAGCAGACGCTCTCTTCCTCGCGTAACAGCTCGTTCAAGGGCTCGAACTCGCGCACGTCGTCTTTTGGCCAGTCTGGCGCGCAGATCCCAGTGATTGAAGAGGAAAACGAATTGACGTACGTTGCGTTCCGGAGCCACACCAGCATTGCATATCTCTTTGTATTGATATACTGACTATGTGTTGTGTGTTTTGCTATGGTTTATCGACAGCAAATTCATGCGCGTGTACGAGCAACAGATCGCGGAGAAGGCGGTGGACCAGGAGAAGGTCGCGCACGAGTCCAAGGACAAGGCCAAGGCGGACATGGACAAGTTCGTCGCCGAGCGCAGCCGCATCAAGGAGTCCAAGCAGCAGGCGAACCGCGTGCACGAGCAGGCGACGCTCGAGAAGCTCGCGGCGGACCTCGAGGGCGACAACCCGTGGGAGCGCGTCGTGAGTCTGGTCGAGCTCGAGGCAAACCGGAAGCAGAAGCTCGCGGCGCTAAACGCCAAGAAGGACGCGAAGACCAAGGAAGTCGAGGCGCCCAAGCCCGTGAAGAAGGACGAGGACGACGAGGACGTGACCCGCATGCGTCAGCTCTTCGTGCAGCTCAAGGCCGAGCCGCTCGAGAAGACTCGCGGCATTGCATCTCATTAGACGGATGCTCGTGGGATTGTAGTAAAAGAGAAACCTGGCGTCGACACAAGAAGAGGACGGTGATGGAGAGACGAGAGACGAAGACGAGGGGAGGGGGGGGGG
>JAASFY010000326.1:0-26288 GCA_023334035.1 Globisporangium okanoganense
CGTGGTCCTTCAACACCTTCTTCGGCGTGCTCTCGAAGTGCGTGTCGATCCTGGGGCTGGGGCATCTGCTTCGCCATGCTGCTGATCCTGGCGTGCTCGCCGATTGGTGCATCCATGCTACCGCAACCCGGAAGACGCCGAGATCGCACCCGAGGACTACTATCTCCACCCAGACATCAAAAAGACGTTCAACGTGGACTCACCAGTGAGCGGCCGGCATGGTCGCGGAACTCGCGCAGCGCGAGCCCGAGGCTATCCGCGGCACGACTCAGAGCGCGATCTACGGTACGTGCACAGCGCTCAACATCGTCGGCTTGCTGCTCACGGGCTTCGCGTTCAACGGCAAGAGTACGGCGGCGACTTTGACTGGTCTATGAGCTTCCCCACGCTCATGATCGTGCTCACCGTGTGCCTGGCGCCAGCGATCCCATGTCGTGGTTCTTCATCAAGGAGGAGAAGAAGGAGCGTACCGTCTTCTCGGACTACGTCCGGAAGCTCTGGGGTTTCATGCAACAGCGCGCGGTGTACCAGATCATCTTCTACAACTTCTTCAGCGGCATCCTCGCCGACTAACTTCTCGTACATGGTGGCGTCCCCAGTCCAGCGCTACATGGTTGGCGTCACGCCGCTCAACAACGCACTCAGCACCGTGTTGGGCAATCTCGCCGTGCTGATCGGTATCTTCGTGACGGGCAAGTGGGAGTTGCTCTGGAACTGGCGCTGGGGGATCGTGGTCACGGGCCTCATGGTCATCGCCGTGGACCTCACGGTGACGCTTGTGGTCGTCTAGGTCGTCTTCCGCAACTAGTGGTTCTGGCTCGGCCCTCTCGTGGCCGTGAACGTACCTGTTGGCATCAGCTTCATCATTTCGACATTTGTGACCGTCGAGCTCGCCGGTGAGGGCAACGAAGGCGCTGTGTACGGCCTGCTCACGACAGTCTTGAACCTCTCCGCACCGTTCGCCGCGACGCTCACCAAGATCGCGAACCAGCAGTGGCACATGACATCTCCAAGGTCGTGGTGCTCATGAACGCCATGAGCGTCGCCTTGTGGCTCTTCTTGCCGCTGCTGCCAAGCCAGAAAGGCGGCCACGCAGGAGCTCAAGCGCAACGGCGGCACCAGCAAGCTGCTCGGCGGCGTCACGGTGTGCTACGTCGCGTTCGCGCTCGTCTGGTCCGCCATAGTGAACCTCATGGGCATTTTTGCGAGCACGGCGCGCCTCGTGATCGCGGGTGGAGATGGCTGCGAAGAAGCCGGTGAGTGATGCTCGAAAACACGCATTTTGTCATGTGTGTGGTCCGGCGTGTATTCCAGCAACTCGGAAATGAAACCCTAACGTGAATTTGCTAAATCAAATCCGCACACGCTCTCTGGTGTGTGCTCAGTCAGTGTTTGCTGCTGCATGAATAATTCAATATAAGCATAAGACTTTGTCACCACGTCTTCCTGTCATTGGCTTGTCGATTGAAGGTCCTCCAGATCGGTCGAAGTCACTCATCGTCCACGTCCTACTGGTGTGTGGATGGCTCCAGCCGACAAGGCTCACTCGCCTCTAAATTATGATAATAGCACACATGTGCAGCGCCAGTGCTCGAGACGCCAGTGTAATCGTTGCAGCTGAGTCTTGGCCTCTTCAAGTGCGATAAGACTGACTGCCAGCAAGTGACTGTCGATCCGGCTTCAACTATATTGCATTAAAGTAACTATAGGATGTTCGAGAACAAAGTGCACTGAGCTGCGCGCGGTCGCAAACATCGCTGAAGGAGCCGGGGATATTCAGTATCGAGAGCCAAGTCGACTTGACTCACACTCACTCAGGCCTTGGGTCGTCAGCGCGTGTTATAATAGAACTTCAAGTTCAAGCCAAAGCGGTCGACCGGACCCACTAAAATCCGGACAGGTCGACGAGTCGTCGACGTTGTCGCTTTGGAGTCTGGCGACGGGCGTGCGAAGTACTGTAAGTATTCCAAAGGGTTCTCACAACTGCGATACGCGGGAGATTCGGTTCTCAGGCATCGCGCAGAGGTGGTGGTTAGTGTCTCGAATCGCCATCACCATCTCTCAAACTTTCCGCTGTGAGCGATATTCACAAGCCAGGCGAGCTCTTCTCGTCAAGGCCTCGTTCGCATATCGACAACTCGGTGACGAGGATGGCGATCTTTATCACGTGGTGGTGGGAAGCTGCTTCATCTCATGGGGTCCGAACGAACGGGTGGAGGACGCTCGTCAGCGCAGCGGATTGGTCGACTCGAGAGCTCTTGGGTTAAATGCATTAGGTACAGTATGTCGTCTGATATCCCATTTTGGGATGGGTTGTTCAGAAAAAGAGAAGAATATTACATGTATCGTCGAAAATGGGAGCCAACTACAAAAAGTGTAGACACGAAGCTCCTTCGCTTTCCAGCGCCATTGCACTGCGCTGAACGTGCCCTTGCCTGTCTATAAATGTCGCCTTCGTTTAGATTAAGGCATTCATAAATACCTTCGGCTGTTGAAATCCATCTGCGCTTCTCCGGCTTCCCACATCGTTGTGGTTATGAAGTTCATATTGGATATTAAGAATACGTTTTGGACCCCCATCGACGCATACATTGGCGTTCATCATCGAGGATTTGCTCGAAAGTGTCCTTTATGTGTCCACAAGCGACGTACAGTACAGTGCATTAATAGTGGACAATGGGTTTTGCGATCCACAGCTGGTGATCACCGCACCGCTTTCGTGTACGAGACACGCACGAGACCACTGGCGTACACACGCTCCAGCAAGCACGGAAAGTGCTTCTGGTGTTGCGAGAAGAAAGCCAAAGTGCGGTGGTGATCCAGCGTATTGGACTCAACCTCCGCACGCAGCACAAGAAGGCTGGCTATCTTGGTCATTTCGCAATTCCACCCGACACAACCAGCCTCGGATACGAACCAGCACCAGCATGGCTCCGTCACCACACAAGCCCACGGCGTTCTACACGATTGACGACCTCAAGGCCTCGTTCGCGCTCTTCTGCTGCGTCTGCGGCATCGGGACGCTCGGCATGCCGGCCAACTTTGCACGCGCGGGGCCGTACCTGGCGGTCGCGGCGCTGCTCTTCATGGCGGCGGCCAACATCTACGCGACTGTCGCACTTTCCAAGGTGATGCTCATGGCACCGAAACGCGTCAAGACGTACAGCGACCTGGGCGAGTGGGTGATGGGGAAGCCGGGGCGGTATCTCGCATTGGTGGCGCAGATGGGCGTGTGCCTCATGGTGCCCTGCGCGTTCCTCGTGCTCGGCAGCACGCTCTTCGAGGTGCTCTTCCCGGCGGCCTTCAGTCAGACCTACTGGATCGTGTTCATGGTCGTCATGGTCTTCCCCGTCGCGCTCATGCCCACGCTCAAGGAGAGCGCCGGCATGATGTTCGCTGGCTCGCTTGGCACGATCATCGCGGACATTGTCGGCATCTACGTACTGCTGCACGAGATGAGCGGCCACTCATCCCCACCAACACCTGACGTGAGCCTCGACCAGGTCGTCTCAGTCTTTGGTAACCTCGCGCTAGCCTACGGCGCTGCGATCGTGATCCCAGACCTCCAGCGCGAGCACAGCGAGCCGCATCGCATGCCCAAAGTGATCTTCGTCACGCTCTTCACCATATCGTGCTTCTTCCTCATGCTCGCGTCACTGGGCTACAGCGTCGCCGGCTGTCAGATGTCGGGCAACATGCTCTTCTCGATCGCTGGCTCGGGTTCATCAGGCAAGGCGACGCTCGGGTTCGTCGCGGACCGCGGTGCAGTCGTCATGGCGTACCTCTTCATGCAGCTGCACATCACGATCGCCTTCTCCACGTTCCTCCACCCGACGTTCTACATGCTCGAGCGCCTGGTGCTGGGCATGCACAAGGACGAGTTCGTCGACGGCGAGGAAGGCGACCAGCTGGACAAGCTCTCGTACGTGTCGGCGTCCACGCCGTCGATCTACTCCAAGTCCACCACGAGCGCCGACCTGGAGCAGAACGCCGCCACCGAGCGAAGACTCCTGACGGTCAAGAACGCGGACGAGCTGGCCGAGTACCGCGGCACGCGCAACGTGCTCCGGTACGTGCTGCTGCGCACGGTGCTCATCGCGCTGCTCGTGGTCGTGTCCGTGGCGCTCAGGACGCACTTCCTCGCGCTCGCCGACTTCATCGGCGCCTCGGCGCACTCCACGAGCTGCCTCATCCTGCCGCTCGTGTTCTACCTCAAAGTATTCTATAAGAAGCTCCCGGTCTGGGAGCGCGCGCTCTCGCTGCTCATCATCGCCGTGTGTATCGTCTGCGGCGTGTACGTGACCATCCAGACGGGCAAGGAACTCTTCCGCGGCACGGAGACGGCCACGCCCGAGACGCCCGTCTTCCCTTTCTGCGCGCCCGAGCATCAGTTCCTCTCGTACTACGTCAAGCAGTAGTAGTCTCCTTGTTTGTTGTTTATGGATTTGAGCCCTTTTCGAGCATATTCTCGGTCAGGATGAAAAAATCCACGTAAACCCTAGACAGATTTTCCCTGTTGTTTTTTTCAAAAAATCGTGACGAAATCAAGTCGAAAGTCACCGAATAAGTGCACTGCGTTAATTTCGGATTTAGTCGGGTGAGAGAACCCATAAATCAGATGCATCTCCCAAATTGGCCGGCCACAAAGCAAGATGGCGATGGCGATGGCGATGGCTCATGCGCTGGTGGTGTCGATGGCACTGCTGCAGGTGCTAATGCCACAGGACGCAGCGGCGCAGCGCCTCCTGCGCGTGGCTACCGACGACGTCTGCACGAGCGTGCGCGAGATCAGCACCTTTGTGGTCGCGCACTGCGACTCAAATGGCGCGGCGCTGGGCACCAAGTGCGTCGAGAGCTTCGAGGAGTATGCGCGTGACAGCGACGTGTTTGACGCCTGCGAGGCGCGTGAGGACTTCCAACAGCAGCAGCCCACTCTGCTGCGCTTCAAGGAGCTCTACAGCAACTGGCAGCAGACGCACATCTGCGAGCGCTTCCACGCGAGCGAGCGGAAGGCGGCGCACGAGTGCTCGGGCGACAACGTGCATCGGCCCTGGAACGAGGCGACGTGGCCGCTCTTCTGCCACGAAACATTCATGAGCTACAAGGAGAACCGCAAGGACATCGACGCGCTGTGTAGCCGCACGGAGAGCTCGGCAGCCTTCTGGGAGGGCTATGCGGACTACGTCGCGTCGCCCACGTGCAAACAGTACTACGACTTTGTGCGCGACGCCGCCAAGCGCGGCTGCGGCAGTGGTGGTGAAAGTGAAGGTGCTGTGGCGTGTGTTAAGATGTTTGAGTGGTACCGCGAGAAGCAGCAGCGCGTGGAGGTCGAGTGCCTGGAGCTGCACAACGCCAAGCCCTTCTACAGGGGCTTCTACAAGTGGAAGAAGCACGCGTTCTAGCACGGGTATTTCATTTTCGTGCATATTTTATTTTTTTCTTATATCAAGCTCTCGTGTAGCTTTTGATGTATCTATCAGACGCTTGTCCAATCAGTCGCTTTCGAACTGAAGAGTCGCCTCTTGCGTTTCCGACCCTCTCTCGACAGATTTATCCGATTAGTAGAGCATGGTGGGCAGCTCAATTGCAGCACTGGTGCTGCTGGTCTTCACATTGCTCTGCGGGGCTCTGCATGCTGGTGCGTATATGCGGGGGAGCAGCGCCTGTGGGCTGACGTTGCCACTATGTTATAACTGGCTCACTTGTGAATGTGTGTGTTGACAGAGTTCGTGTACTACGATTTCAACGGCACGACGGGCCTCGTGCTCAACGGCAACGCCGCGACTAGCAGCTGCACGCGCGTGGCGAGGGTGCGTCAGCTGGCTCTTGCATAGTGTCTTGTGGGCTCTAATCGTCACGAGCCTAACTGTATGACACCACAGAACGAGTACAGTGAGTTCACAGGCGCGGACGACATCCGCGAGGCGTCGCTGGAGCTGGTGCAGCACCAGCTGCTGGAGAAGGTCGTGGTCGAGACGACCGAGACGGAAAACCACACGAGCAGTGCGCGGATCGCAGTGGAAACAGCGAGTGTAGGTCACCGCAACTTGTTCGCCAAGAGCGAGGAGAGTGAGCGCTGCGCCGTGCGGCTGCGGCTCACGGCGTCGCAGCCGCGGCAGGTGGCCTCGGTATGGTACGCAGAGCCACTGCCCGTGCTCCAGGGCTTCGAGACGCGCTTCACATTCCAGCTCACGGACCAGTCCAAGCGCTGCATGGAGGTCAAGGACCAGCACTTTGGCGTGCGCCACTACCGCTCGTGCTCGGTGCACGGCGGCGATGGCTTTGCGTTCGTGATCCATTCGCATCCGAACAAGACGAGCACGCTCGGCTCGAGCTCTAACACCAGTACGAACTCCAAGCAGCGCAGCCAGATGGGCTTTGAAGGCCTCGAGAACTCGCTCGCGATCGAGTTTGACACGTGGTTCAACACGGAGCAGCCCGACACATTCTACGACCACGTGGCGATCTACTCGAATGGCCCACAGGCCAACTCGCTGCTCGAGAGCGCGCGCATATCGGCCACGGTGCTGCAGGATCTCGCGGACGGCAAGGTGCATGTGGTCAAGGTCCGCTACTATAACGAGCTCAGGGTGAGTCAAATTGAAGATCAGACCAAGTTGGATTGGCTACATGGATGGTTTTCTCACCAATCTGTGTATGCCCCATGCCTGTCTGGTATAGTACGAGTATGCGCCGTACTTCTCGTCGACGACCAACCTCGTGCAGTTCATCAAGGACGTGTCCGAAGGCCGCCGCGTGGGCACGCTCGTCGTGTTCATGGACGATGGCATCGCGAGCGACACGCCCATCCTCGCGATCCCCATCAACCTTGCGGCCACACTGCGGCTGCCGGCAGACGAGGCCTTTGTGGTGAACTCTTGTGTCGTGCTTGGCTATCAAATGTGTGGACTCTGACTGACTGGCGGTTGTTACGTAAAATAGGGATTCACAGCGTCGACGGGCAACTCGTGGCAGAAGCACGACGTCCTGGGCTGGTACTACTGCACGCAGCCGCCGTGTCTGAACGAGTACGGCACGGAGATGGCATTCGAGTTCGATTACAACCAGCAGTCGATGCTCAGCACGGCCTCGCACGCCAAGAGCCTCTACCCGATCTACATCTACCCAGACACGACGCCCTGGGCCAAGCGCCAGACATACTTTGCCGCAGATCAGACCATCGGACTGGCCTCGTAGGGTGCACACGAGTTTCAACCAACCAGTTGTGGGTTATGTTGCTGCTGTTATTCAATAAATCAATCAAATGCAAGAGCTCATTGTACGTTACTTTCATGAAGCACGTCAGCGGATCACCTTGCCGATGGCGTGCACTTCAGCCCCAAGCTCTCGAAGTTTGCGGTGCGGCAGCGCGTTGCGTCCGTCAAAGAAGAATGCGGGCTTTGTCATATGCGTATAAATATTCTCGTAGTCCAGCGCAGCGAGCTGCTCCCACTCGGTCAGCACACACACGGCGTGGGCGCCTCTTGCTGCTGCATACGGGTTCGAGAAGAACTCGAGCCGTCCGCGCCAGTCGGATTCACTCATGCCCTGGCGCTCGAACTCTGCGAGCATGTCTTCTTGGCGAACGTATGGGTCAAAGACCGCGATCTTGGCGCGCTCGACCAGGAGCGCCTTGATAATCGCGCCGGCTGCCGTCTCGCGCGTGTCGCCCGTGTTCTTCTTGTACGCGAGCCCGAAGATGCAGATTTTCTTGCTCGAGACCGAGTCGAACATCGTGTGCACGATCTTCTTCACGAACCGGTCTTTCTGGAAGTTGTTGATCGCGACCACGCGGCGCCAGTACTCGGCGACCTCGGGCAGGTTGAGCGTCTCGGCCAGGTACACGAGGTTGAGCACGTCTTTCTGAAACGATGAGCCGCCAAAGCCCACGGACGCGTGCAGGTACCGGTGGCCAATGCGCTCGTCCATGCCCACTGCGCGTGCCACTTCATGGACATCGGCGCCCGTGGCCTCGCAGATCGCTGAGATCGAGTTAATGCTCGAGATACGTTGCGCCAGGAACGCGTTCGCCACCAGCTTGGAGAGCTCCGAGGACCAAATGTTCGTCGTCATTATCTTTTCTGTCAAGGTGCACAGTTGATAGTGTGAGAGTGAGTCACACAGCCATGGTACAATGATATGGTGAGAATCGCTCGCGTACCTCTTGGCACCCAGTGCGAGTAGATCCACAAGAGCCTCTCGACTGCCGCCGCGCCGCTTGCAGTGGACGCGCCGCCGATCAGCAGTCGGTCCGGTGTCTTTAAATTCGCCACCGCAGAGCCCTCCGAGAGGAATTCTGGGTTAGAAATCACTTCGAAGCGCACGTTGTTGCTCGAGTTGGCGTTGAGCACCTCGTTCATCGCGGCGGCCGTGCGCACGGGCACCGTCGACTTTTCCACGACGATCTTGTCGCTCGTCGCAAAACGAGCGATCATGCGCGCGCAGTCCTCACAGTTGCGCGTGTCGGCGGCGCTGCCGGCGCCCAGTCCGCTCGCCTTGGTGGGCGTGTCCACGCAGACGAAGATCATGTCGGCCTCCTGGATGCTGCGCTGTGCGTCGCTCGTGAAGAGCAGGTTCGTGCCGCGCGTACTCGTGAGCAGGTCGTGCAGCCCCGGCTCGTAGATGGGCAGCTCGGACGCCTCCGGGCTGTTCCAGCGCGCGATCTTGGCGTCCGACGAGTCCACAACCAGCACGCGCACGCTCGGGCAGTGCGCCGCGATGACCGCCATGGTCGAGCCGCCCACGTACCCGGCGCCGAGGCAGCAGATGGTCATAGCGAAGGCGTTCATGGCAGGCGCGTCGTCTTGTGCAGCTGCTAATGGTGGTGGCGTCTGTGGAGGTGAAGAGACGCCCATGATGTCTTGTTGCTCGTTGTCTCTCTTGTAATGGCTTGTGTTGTTGCAAGCGAAATCGCGAATGAATGAATGACATGAAGCGACAATCGTGTCCTTTGGGTGATATCGAAGGATTCGCTTGGAGTCCTTAGTGGGACGAAAAATACGAGTCTGGTTAGATTATTATTCTTGGTAGGTACATTAAGTGAGTAAACCCACTGAGATTTGTCGGAGAAAGAATTGTTTTCAGCAAGTATCATTTATGCTGTATCAAAAGTAAGCATATGGTTCGATAACCTAGAACATCAAGTTCACGCGTTGTCCATATTTTAACGACCTAATGAACCACGTGGTCCCCTGGCGCGCGGTGACGCTGGATGCGACGGGCACGCTGCTGCGGCCACGCGAGGCGATCGGTGCGACGTACGTACGCTTCTTCCAGCAAGTCACGCAACAGAGGCTCTCGTCCGACCGTTCGGAGCGTGCGGCCGCGCACATCAGCCGCCGTTTCCCCTTGGTATTTGACCAGCAGGCCGTGCGGAAACCCAACTTTGGGCGTGCGACCTGTCGTGGCGACGATGGTGCAAGTGCGTCTGCGTGGTGGAGCGAACTCATTATCGACACACTACCAGTTGAGCTCTCGCGCGAAATGAGCGACGACGATGCGCACGAGTTCACGGCGGATCTGTACGCGTTCTACGCGACTGGAGCTGCGTGGCACGTGTTTGACGACGTCCGCCCCACGCTCGACGCGCTACGCGACCAGCAAGTGCCGCTGGGCGTGATCTCCAACTTTGACGAGCGTCTCGACGCCATTCTGCGCGACCTGGCGCTGCGCGAGTACTTTGAGGTCGTCACGACGTCCTGGTCGCATGGCGAGATGAAGCCCCACGCGTCGATCTTCACGGCGACGTTCGCAGAATTGCTCAAGACTTCAGGAGACGGCGAATCCGCACCAGCGGCCGGTCTCTATCGCGACGTGCTGCATGTGGGCGACCACCGAGAGCGGGACTACCATGGCTCCCGCGCAACAGGTGCGCAGGCACGCTGGCTGCAGCGCCGCCCAAAGAACCCCGTCGACGTGAACCCGCGTCACATTATCGCCAGCCTCGACAGCGTGCTACGACTTAGGGATGAAGCGAACCCCAGTGCCAGTGCGTAGCAGCCCAGTGAGAGCGGAGGTTTCAGTTACCTACAAGCTCTGAAGAGGCAGGCGGAGGTTGGTTGAGTTTTGGCGGACGGTTTCGCGTGAAGATGCCCTTTGGCGGCCTCGCTCGTTGCTGCAAAGCAAGTCCCTTCGTGCTCGCGCCTTCCAGTCACAGACGAGAGCCCTCGTGACGTAGTCCAGACCAGCGACTTGGCGTGCATTGCTCCGACGCTGCTGTCGAAGCTGGTGCACAAGCCCACGTATCGCCCAGTGCTCGTCTGCTTTGAACGCGAACAAGAACCGCAAGACTTAAGTGAAGATTTAACTGAGAAGACGCGTTGCGGAATGGACGAAGAAGACCCCAGCAGCGCCGTGAGCGTCGAGGATGTGGAGCGCATCGCAGACGAACTGTTTCGAGACTTTGACGGCACGTGCCTATTGATCGCGAACGAAGTCGCGTCCAGTTCGGATCCGGTGCTACTGTTCGAGATCGTCAAGCGCATTGGAGCTCTGCAACAAAAAGAAGACGATGAAGATGAAGAACACGGTCGCTCCTGGCTGCCCGATGAGCTTTTCGAACGCTTCGAGACGGATTTCCTGCCGCAGGTGGCTCAGCTGGTGCTGCGCAGGCATTTCGATCGCGAGTGCGTCGAGCACGCGAACAGCTTTCTCCAGTTCGTGCTGGTGAAAGTGAAAGCCAAGCTGCTCGCAGGAGATCCGTGCCTCTTGCTCTCGCTCATGCAGATCCTCGATGAGCAGAAACAGTTCTACGCTTACCACGGCATCTCCTCCGCCGATGAAGGCGATCAAGAAGAAAACGACAATGGCGCTGATGAAGAGAGAAAATTGGGACATACGCAGCAGTTTGCTGTCGTCGAGCGCAACCCGTACGTGTCGGTGTACTTTCTACAGAATCTTCAGTTCTGGGGCGACATCGGTGGCTTTTCGCTCTTTCTCGCCAGTCTGCGCAGCATCCTAAGTGACAGCGACGGCGATACTGGCGGCGAAGACGACACGATTCTGTCCTTTGAGGCGATCCAGTGCATCTTCCGGACGCTCTACGCAGTGAAAGACCATCTGGCTCGCCACTTTCTGCTGCAGTATTTCCATCCGTTCTGCGACAGTGTGCGATTCTTCATGGAGAAGGTCTCGTCCGCCGAGTTCCACGCACTGCCGAGAGAGTCGTTGCTTGAAGTTGTTCAAGTCATGGAGCTCGTGCTCGTTAAAGTGCTGCAGATCCACGAGCAAAAGCTGCTGGTGTATGGCGATGAAGACGAAGAAGAACAAGATGACGTCACCGCAGATTTGCTCAAGCAGAGTGTCCAGCTCTTGCGTCTCGAGATACTCTTGCGCCAGTTCCGGAGCAGCTCGCTGGAAAAGCGCATCTACGGTCTTTCTGAAATCGTGATGCTGACGACTCGCCAGTACAATGAGCAAGTTCAAGAACAACCGAATCCGACCGCAGCGAGTTTGATGGACAAGTTGCAGTATCTGGTGACGTGGCTGCATGAGAAGGAGATCATGGAAGAGCTGTTCGGAGAGAAGCTCCATGCAGAGCTGATCAAGAGGTCGGTTCCACTGTTTCAGTTCGTTTCCGAGCTGGAATGCCTGGACTCCCGGTGGCTGGATCTCGTCTGGCATTGCTATGGAGACAGCGATGCACACCAGCTCAAGCAGCGTCACGAGGCTCACCGCACGATTGTCCAAGACTTGCTGATGGAGCTTGTTGAGTTCGTTGACGAGCCATTGCTTCGTCATCTGTTTCTGAAGCTGCAAGGGACGTCGGCAGTTGATGCTGGTCAACTAGCCCTATTGGGTGGGATTGCTGCACGAAGCTCAACAGTCGACGACAGTCAAGAATTCTCAGCTACCACGCGTGGGGAGAGCAAGCGACTGCGAGAACAAGTGCTGATGCATTTGTGGAATACAGTGCTACCGTCCGTCGCTTCGGAGTCAATCATGGAACAAGTCCTGGAGCAGATGGAGGAGATCGTCAGGAGAGACGCCAAGGAAAGGAGCTATTCCATTGGAGATGAAAACGAAGAACCAGTCGGCCTTTCATCGTCAACGCACCCCCGTGTCGCGTCTGAGCTGGTCAACAATTTGCTTCGAGCATGTGTCGACAATGTTCGTCAGCATCGGCAGATCATCGTTTCACTAAAGCTGTTCACGAGGCTTGCGCTAATGGTGACAGAGCTGAAGTGGCAGCCACCGGCACTGACGAGTTTTGGACAAGACCTGGCTGCTGAAATTTTGCTGTACGAGCTCGTTGACTACAAGTCATCGTGTTGCGGAAATCCTGCTGGACAGGAGACAACCTTACACCACTCTGCTGCTCGTCTGACTGGAGTCAAAGTGCGACTTCTAGCTCTTCGTGCGGCATGGATGATGGAAACCCAGCTCAATAGTCGCTCGCATCTAGGCTCACCGCTCGCGCGTTCTCAGCTGGATCTCGTGTGGCGTCTTTTGATCGAGGAAGGAGTCACGATCGATGAAGCGTCACTGTGCTTCCAGTGGATCGAGTTCTGCATGAACACCTCCGTATCGTTGACCTCCAATGACGATGAATCGGAAAGTTGTGAGTCGCCACTTTTGCCCCCAGAGCTGGTGGAATACCTTTTGATGCACAAGTTCAGTTCGGTACCTGGCGATCGCGTCACTCTGTCCACGCTTTGCTGCTTCCACGGCTTGTTCCGGCGACTCAATCTCCAAAATGGTGGACTACAGAGCTTCGCTGCGCCAAGTAGTGATGACGATGAGTGCGGCCCAACAAGCAGCGAGGGTGTTGTCGATCTTGCCACGCGCGAGCCGCTGGTTGGTGTGGAGCAGCTGTGGCACCTGGCGATCCAGTCGACAAACTCGGAGGTGGCGGAGGAGTGCATCACATTGCTGGCAAGCTTCTACCTCGAGTTCGTGCCAGAACTCCGGGGCTCCGACGTGTCGTTGCAAAAGAAGCTCGAGTTTGTCGAGACGTGCATGGGATTTCTCGCTGCGGCAAAGTCGAAAGTGGACCACGCTTCAGAAGGAATTACCCAGAACGATGATAGAGAAATGGCTGCGAGTATCGCGACAGTCAACCGCTGTATCGACCTGCTGCGATACTTTATGGATGCCTGTGATGCCGCACTGGACGACCTAGTTACCAATTCGTGTCAAGGATCAAGCGATGCGCTCGACAGTTTCTCGTCAGCTGATATGCTGAGTATTCGTGGATACTCGATGAGCGAAGAACTGAAGCTGAAACGGAGTATATTCCAGCTCGAGAACTTGGAAGATCGACTTCAACACCTCGAGATTTATCCGTCGCCCATGAAAGAGATGCAACTGGTAAGCGCAGCTCAAGCTGAAGCATTGCTGAATCCGTCTCGTCGTCCTAGCTGGACATTTCGACAATATCATGCGCTACTGGATGCGATTCCAGATGAGGATGAGAGCGAAGTCGGTGAAGGAAGCGTGGTATCATCGCGCTGGACTGGAAGAAGAGACAACAGCGAAGCCTCTCTTCGCGTATCAACTTCTGCCGTTGAAGCCAACATGAAGTTTTCGTCCGAGGAACTGCCAGTGTCGCCAAGAGGGAGTTCGCTTCTGCCAGGGAAATCCGCAATGAAGTCTCCGACAGTTCGAGTTCGACCTAATCTGCAGTGGCCGCAAGATGTGTCTCCTCAACGAGGTCCAGATTTGTCTCTTGAGGACATCAGCAAAGCGTTGCAAGAGGTTGACTGCGAAGGCAGTGGTGAATCGCAGGCGCAAGCTTCGGAGATTGGTACGGAGTCCACATCTGCGCCACCGCTAGCGAAGCCGAAGTATAGCATCATGAGCCAAATTCTTGCGAATGAAGAAACGTACTTCGACACTCTTCTTCAGTTAGTCGACTGGGACGACGCGACATCTCAGCGCACGTGGGAACTGATTTGCCGCCTGCCGACAAACAACGACCTTCTCCGCAGAATGATTCGTCTACGTCCATCCGCTGTCGGTGCGAGTGAGAATGTGATCTGGAGTGCCCTATTGAACACGAGCAACATCCACAGACTGTTGTACGCCCTGAGGCTAGTCGAAGCGCTTCTGCTTCCAGTCGAAGATGCAGGAATTACTGGTGCAGACCAAACGTCGGACTCGGCGCGACGGCAATGGCGAGAACGGTTCGTGCGGTTGGGCGGAGCCAAACATCTCTACGATACGCTGCTTCAATGGGAGTCGATCCACTTAGCAGGACAAAGCGACACACACCACGGTGGAATCGACAGTGCGGGTGTCGGAACGGCGTACACGAGGAATTTGGTTGCAACGTGCCTGGCAGCTGTCGTTCGCACACTCCACTACTTCATCCAGGTGCATCGGCGCAAGCCACTTGAGAGTCGGAGAGGCGTACAAGCGTGCACATTTGACGTCCGATTGAACATGTCAACCTTACCGGCGTTCATGCGGTCGATCAGCGTGGGAAGTTTGGGGGAGAGTGCTGTCCGACTCACTTTTGCGTACTCGTCACGCACGTGCACCAGCTTAACTTCCCATGCTGCTGGTAATGGGAAGGATGGATCGATCTCAGCACAGACAGAGGAGGCAATTCAGTGTGGAGTTCAGCTGTTCACTGCAGTCGCATCTCTCGACCTTGATCTCGTGGTCGACGGTCTCTGGAGTCTTCAGATCAAGAACCAGAGCACACCGACTCTCATCGAGTGGATCAAGGCGATGTTGCTTGATTGCCTGTCTCCAGCAACTCGAGTTACTGCGCTGGGCTCGTTGATCGAACTGACAGCCGAGCCCCACATCTGCAAAGGCAAAAGCCGATTTATCGAGCATCTGGTGCGTGGACTGAGCGAGTTGCTCGTGAGCCCTGCCAGCGACAATGCTGATCCGCAGCAACTGTTTACATTCCTTGACAGTTTGCTGAGTACCTCGGCTCCAAAGTTGGAGAAGGAGTCGAGAGAATCGGTTGTGCTGTGGCTGTCGGAGAATGCTATCCCCCAGCGTTTGCTTTCAAGACTTCATGGACACGCATCACAGAATTCGACCAACGAGAAGCTCATCTGCGGCTACTTGAAGTTACTGCGATCACTGGTGCTGCTCTCAGACAACCTTCGCGATGCTGCGTTAAATTGTCGTCCAGAGAGTGCATCAAAAGATTTAGGTCTGCCGCCGACGAGTCACTGGACGGTTGATTTTCTGCTCAAGAACCTGCTCTTTGGAAACCCAGGCGCTGTTCCAGATGCGGACGAAGACGGCAATGTCATCGTGCCAAGGTGCAAGACTAATCGGAGTCGTGAGCTTGCGCAAACGCTGCTCTTCACTCTTGTCTTCCAGTCCCGTGAAGCGTTCGCTCCAGATTCCGCCCAAGCAAGCCTGACCACGGTGAACCATGTCTTGCAGTGCCACGACAGTTTCCAAAAGTCTGTCCTAGCCACGCTCCGCATGAGAGGCAGGCCGTGGAACTTTGCGCCCAGCGACCTGCTTCAAGACTCGGAAAACGAGATTTACCATGCTGGACTCGTGAATCCCGGCTGCATTTGCTACATGAATGCGCTGGTTCAGCAGCTGTTCATGATTCCGAGCTTCCGAGAAGGTCTGCTGTCTGTTGACTGCCTGACTGCTGATTCCAACCCGTCGCAGTGGTCGGACGAAATCGCGCAACTTCAGAAGCTCTTTGTGTCAATGGCATTCACGAACTTCAAGTCATTTGACCCGACGACATTTGCTCTCTCGCATCACGATCTCGATGGGAACCCGACGGATTTGCGCGTTCAGATGGATGCGGACGAGTTCTTCTGCTTGCTCTTGGATCGGATCGATACAAGTCTTTGCAGCGCAGACCAGCAACAGTCTCTCCACCAGGAAGAATTAAGGTCTAACAGCTCACAGAGCGCAGTGAACTTTTTGGAAAACTGCTTTGGAGGCGTGCTGGTGAATCAGATCATCACCCAGCAAGGCCACATCTCGGAACGAGAAGAGAAATTCTTCGCGTTGAGCCTCGAAGTGTCGAAGAAGCAGCACCTGCGAGACTCACTGGCGATGTACGTTGAGGGCGAATCGCTCGATGGGGAGAATGCGTACTTTTGCGAGCGCTTGCAGCAGAAAGTGGCGGCTACGAAGCGAATCTGCATCAAGAAGCTGCCGCAGACGCTAGTGTGTCATTTGAAGCGCTTTGAGTTCGATTTCGACACGATGGAGAAGCTGAAGATCAACGACTACCTGGAGTTCCCGCAGGAGATCGACATGTTCCCGTTCACGAGTGAAGCGCTTTCGACGGCTCATGATCAGCTAGAGAGTGCCGATATCAGCGAACAGTCGACGATGTACGACCTCGTAGGCATCGTGGTCCACTCGGGCACGTCTGACATGGGACACTACTACTCGTTCATCAAGGACCGAGCCCACCCGCAGCGATGGCTCGAGTTCAACGACGAAGTCGTCCGAGAGTTTGAAATCGAGATGATCGGCGACGAGTGCTTTGGCGGCGAAGAAGTGAAGCAGCAGTGGGAGGGCAACGCTCGAGTCAGCAAGATCCAGATGAAGAGGAGAAACGCGTACATGCTGATGTACGAGCGTCGAGCAGAGCCAGTCACAGTTTCGTCTCAAGAACACGAGGAGCAAGTTCAAGTGGCCACAGCGAGGAGTGTCCAGTCTGTCAACTTATCGCTGCAGAAGCTGATCAACGAGACGTGTCAAGAAAATGCTCTGTTTCAGAGTCTTGTGGATGCGTTCGGGCCAAGGTACAGCCATTTCGTGAAGATGCTGGCCAATCTAGCACTTTCCCTGCCCTTTGATTCTTCAACAAGATCTTCGGACGTGCAGAAGAAGCTGGAAGAGTGGGATGGTACCATGGCCAAGTTGCCCAGCGACTTTGTGAACTTACAGGCGTGTGTGCTCGGATGCCAGTATCTCTTTGGAGTGGCATCGTTGCAGTCTTCGTCAATTGACCAAGCCTCGTTGCTCTCTCAGAACAGCCTTCTCAAGCGAGTCTTGGAGTGGCTAACGACAGAAGATCCAGCGACAGACGCAGACGATGTCTCCGATAAATGTGTTTTCAGCGCGTGGCTACTTCGCCAGGCGATTGCATCGCCACCGTCGTCAGCTCAAGAGATCGTGTCCGTGGCTCGCACCTGGATCTTTGACGTCATTTTCCTCAATGAAAGCAACCCGGACCTGGTCGATGGCTGCATAGGCATCTTATCATCGTCAGTATCGATACTGACGAAGCACCTGACATCAGGGGAAGACGAGCCCAGTGAGGACGAGAATAACTATCGCACCGTGCTCGTCGATTTCTATCGGGTGCTACTCGACTTGTTCCACGACCGAGAGCCATCCATCGAGCTGGCTGACCCAACCACTGGTGGGGCGATGACGCTCTCTACGACAACAGTCGTGTCTGCACTCACGCGGATCGGTGCCTTGCTGGAGAGTTGCATCTGTTCCAAGTTTGCAGATTCGCTCGAAGAGCAAGCGACGACCCATCACATTCTCATCACGGACCTCCAGTTCTTCGATCGGCTCTTGTTTACGCTGCAAGTGGAGCAGAAGGACCCGATGAGCCCAGAAAATCTTTATTCCCACCTCTCGTCATTGTCAGCACCGCTGGATGAATCTGGCATTTCGCGAGTGCGATCGTGTACTCTGGACACCGAGCGACGCATGATCCAAGAGCTGCTAAGCTCGATTTTCGACGAGCCACGGACCTCCAGTGACGTGAGCTCTCTCCGACAACAACAGCGGAATAGAGGACCCCGCATTCCAGTGGACGCCAACTTGGTGCTGAACCAGACGGCGCTCTCGAATATTCTGAAGTACAATCTTCACGAGGAGCTCACGCCCGTGCTCGTCCAAATCGCTGAGCGTGGCAGTAGCTCCCAGCGCGACAAGCTACTTTCGCTGCTGATGACTGTGCTGGAAGACGTGAAGACCACGCACCTGGAGCAGATGTTGCATGTCTTCCACTCGCTCCTTGACGCTGAAGAAAGCGTGGTCCAGACTGACATTGGAGACCCAAGCATCGTGGAAAAAGTGCCGATCCACCAGCATTTGTTCTCAGCCTCGAAGGGCATCCTAGAGGCCGCTGGGTACTACAAGGACCACCGAATTCTGTACGAGTACACGTTCCAGCTGCTCGATTTCTGCGTCAACCGTGGAAAAAACTCGCAATTGCTCCAGCAGCTTTTCAAATGCGATGAGGATCTGCACGACCAGGTGCCGTGGGTCGTCGAGTGGCTGACAAAGTATCTGGACCCCACTGGGAGCATTTGGCAAGCGGAGCACGCGAAGAAAGCTGACGAAATACCGGGTGAAGACTCTGAAAACGAGGTCGTGAAGCAGGATATTTGTACGATGTTTGAAGCGATCGAGAAAGCGTTTGGCTGCTCAGTGTTCACCGACGAAGACTTGTCGTTGGTTCAGAGCGAGAGACGAAGGCCGTCGTCCCAAGATGAGCTTCCAGAGTACGACGACAATGGCATGAACCAGAGTGACGATGACGGACAAGACGCGTTGAGTTTGGATGATGTCGTCGCAGAGTTTACCGAAGAAGCTCACGACGCAAAGGAACAGACAGCACCAAAGTTCAGCATCATTGTGAAGGAGGAGCAAGGCCCCGAGGTGGAAGACGATGAGGACGAGGACGACCAAGCGTTCAACAACCTCACACCATTTCCCAGCGCTGGCGAGAAGAAGTACTCTACAGAACCGGGATTTACACCGCTTAAGGCCCCTCAAGCCGCGTCGAGAGCCGTCGCGATGCGCGAATTCATGTACAACAACCGAGGCAACGAGGCGTAGCAGGCATTCATTCTCTTCTGTAGCATGAGAACGAGAGTTTATATGAAGAAACCATGTATTTTGCCTATCTATTCATTCCCATTCGTAGCTTTTCAGCCTCACGAAGTGACTTTGCGCGCTCTCAGGCCCCCACTCTGAGGCCGCTTCTTGATCTGAACGGCAGCGCCTCCAGACTTGCCCTTCGTGCCATTCGATTCGCTGCTGCCAGTTCCTTCTCGTCTGCCTAGCGAAGACGATTTGGCTGACGAGCATCGCACTGGCGGCTTTGATCCGCTCGTATTGGCACCAGCGCTCGAGGGCAGAAGCGTTCCTGGATGGCTCTGACATTGTCTCAGTGTTGAAGATGACGAGCCGAAGGACTCGGACGAGTACTCGACAATTTCCGCAAACGCGGAGAACCACAGCAGGCGACTTCGTGGGGACAGCTCAGCGAACTCGTCTTCCGTGGCGAACCGAGCGCTCGTCGGCGACAGATCGAACCTGGCAGAGCCTGGGTGAAGATGCGAAGAGTCCAGGCTGCCGAGGCTCTCGGGACTCTGGCGGTCATCCGCCACCATCCAGGGACCCATGGGCGAGAGCGAACCCTGCAGCAGGAACGAGTTCCCACCGTCGTCGTCTGAGAACGACGAGTCACTGTCGCTTGCGTTGTTGCCACCACCCTGACGCTGTGGCTCGAGGTGCAGACTGAAGGTCTTGCGCTCACTCTCTGAGCTTATGCGTCGCACACGCCTCGCTCGCACGACGTTGTTGTGGTAAACGATCGGCCGCTGGACCCCACTAGTAGTCTGAATGTTGTTGTTGGGCTCTTGCGCATAGGACTTGATGAGCAATCCTTCGTCGTCGTACACTCGACTGTAGCAGTGCGCTTCGAGGTCGCGGTCGTTCAAGATGCTGCCGCTGGAGTGGTGCAGGAGGTTCCCAGCAACGCTTGCGCTCATCGCTAGGTTCGAACGAGATGCTGACGACGACGAGAACGAGCCGATGGCCGTGGCAATCACGGTCGGAGGCGCCAGTCTCGTACCATTTCCAGCCGGCACGCTACTCGAAGACTGCTGTCTTTTGAGCAAAATAGAGCTGGATGAGGACATGGAGAGCCCTAGTGAGCCTACTGGTGGCGTGTTGCCGTGGACGCGCTCGACCGGATTCTTGAGGTGTCGACGTGGATGGTGGGGCTCGGAATTGCTTTCAGTGCTGCGACTCGAGTCCAACGCGCCGCCTGTTGCAGATGCCTCGGAGCTCTTGTGACTCGCAGCTTTGCGTTTCTCCTCGTCAGAACGATGCCGGAGCGAGATTTTCTCCCGGAGCTCGCTGATGATGAGCTCCAATTCCGAGTCGGAGCGCTGGAGCGACTGCGTTGGCGCTTTCTTCACTGGATCGGAAACATTTGATGAATAAACGCGTCTTTCAGCGTGCTTCGCAGGGTTTTCAGAGGCCTCTTCATCGTTGTTGGAGCTCACGCTCTTCCCAGCGCACACGAGAAAGGACGACGGCATCAGCGGCCACTGCGAAGCACGAGCAGAGATGATAGTGGCGGGGTCCTCGACTCTGGTGCTTCCTGATAGTGATGCTGAAAATGGCTCGTCAGAAACCAAAGTGCCTGCTTTCCCAGGCCGCACGTTGCGACCAAACGCAGTACCCGTGAGCGCTGGTTTTGGCGCAGGCTTCGTCACCACATGTGGAGCCTTCGTGATTTCTCGCTGCGGCTGGTGCGCAACGTGGAGCGAAGCGTCCAAGTCGTCTCGACCCGCGGCAGCTCGCTCGCCCCAGCGCATCTTGGCTCACAGCTCAAACGGCGCCGAAATGAAGCAAAGTTGAGACCAAATGAGGACCAAACACTCCAAATGACATGAAAATAGACGGCTCAATATAAACCAACAGGACTTGTTGAAGCTCTTGACCTTTTCTCCTCACCAGAGTCCGTCGAGCTCTCCGCGACGCCGATCGAAGGCCGGTCGTAGATCCGCATCGAAGTCAAGATCCAAGTCTGGTCTGTTCGGCAATCCGCCTGGGAGAATGGGATGGAAGGGCGACGGTGGGAGCCAGAATGGGGGCTGGGCTGGAGAAAACGGATCCAATCTCCCGCGTCCGTGGCGACCGGTCGACGGGTCCCAGAGCAGCGCGAGACGCAGCATCGCCAGACGCGCGCGGTCGCGTTGAAGTTTTTCCTGCTGTTTGGCCATGTATTGGAGCTTTGCATTGGCTGCTGGTCCAGTTGAGCTGCTCATAGCTCCGAGGAAATCTAAGAGACACACGATAGACAAACAATGGCCACAATAATTAATCCAAAAGCTCACTTTAAGAAGTAACGGTGGTTAACCAGAGTATGAGACCCACCATGCGTGAGAAACTGGGTCCAGAGCGACGGGTTCTCGGCCAGCTCATGCAGATACTGAACGACAATAGATAAGAAGACAGTGCTTAGCGCCACTCCCATGCATGTAACTATTAACTGGTATCATACCTTGTTGGTTTGCGTGACGTGGACGAAATCCGCCACGCGTAGGAACGCGTAAACGCGCGTGAGCACCGGCTCGTCCAATTTGCTCAGCTCTGCGCCCATGCGGAGCGCCGGCAGCTCCAGCGACAGCTCCGAAAACACGTTACGCTGCAGTCGCCACTGCAGAAGCTCCTGGTTGCAGAGCCAGCTACCCACACGCAGCACGCGGCCGCCAGTATTGGCTACGTTATCATCACCACCACTCGCTGGCTTGACGAAGTCGCTCACACTGCAGAACAACAAGACAATCGCGATAATCAGCTGACCTTATAGCACGCCAGCATATAGTACACGAATGATTCGCGCATCGACTCACAGGAGGCCCAATCGAAGCGTCGTATCGGCCGCCACAAAGTGCACAAAGAGCTTCTGCTGCACTTTGATAGCACGCACAGCCACGGCTGCGCGCTGTGGGTTCACTTGGTACGTTCTCGCAGGCAGGAGACTGACGTTCCCAGCAAAGCAGCGCAGCTCAAGCGCAGGCATGGACGGCTGTTGCTCGTCTGTAGAGCGCCAGTGGTCGCGCAGCAGCAGCGAGTGCAGCAGCCAGAGCAGCGCGCCTTCCGCCGCCACCTTCGCGTCTTCTTCGTTTCGCTGCATCTTTGGGCGAATCGAGTTCTCAGTTTTTGTGTCTCAAATAAATATCCTGACAAATCTGATCGAATCAGACTACTTGTGTCTCATATCAAGGATAATCTGAGACACAACTGATCCGCTCTGATTTATCAGGATATTTATTTGAGACACAAAAACTGAGAACTCGATACCCTAAAATGCATGTCAAAGGCGGCCCCAATGTACATACGGTACTACTAAAACCTTTCAAAAATGATAGCACCGCCTTTGACATGCATTTTAGGGTAACTCGATTCGATCAGCGAAAAAACGCCAAAGATGCAGCGAAAACGTAAATCTGATCGGATCAGACTGACTAGAGTGGACTCAGATACTATATTGGTGTATGAAAAGCTCGAGAGCTCAACTTTCAAGAGAGCTCTACATGTTGTGCTTCGGTCTACAGGAAACCTCGCCTCCCTCCCATCTGCCTTTGTCATCATCCACGGGCCCCTGACGTCAGCTCAACGGAGGACCCTTGAGGCAGGCAGGATTCATGTTGAACTCAGGTGGACGAGCCTCAACTGGGCTCTCACGACCGGACGACTTTCTGAGCTCCGAGATGAATGCTGCCTGGAACTTGCGCATGAAGCTTTTGAGCTTTAAGCTCACACTCGAGACCATGCAACAACAACATGTCGACTGATGCCGGAGGAACTCTACCTTGAGCGTCGGCGGCCGCTTCAGCTGAGGGAGGCCCTGAGTGCACGAAACAACAGTCAGTCCTTGCAGTCCAAGCGCTCAAGAGCAATGCAATTGTGGACATGATGTCAACCAATGTGACAGACAACAGATGTGCCTCTCCATCCATCAATCATCTCAATTGCCCCATCACATCATATCAGAGACTTAGTTCGAGATCATTTTCAGCCAATCAAACGAGCCACAATGTCAACTGTCTATGCAAAGCACCGGCACACATGTGACACAAGTTGAGATTCATCTGTCGGCTTTCTCCAGTTCTGAAGCGAGCTGCTCTGTGTGATTGGCTCGAATTTCAGGTTGCTCGCTGGCTCAGCAGTCATCACGTGAGCTCAACTGGGCTTTCCCACCCAACGAATAGGTCTGCTGGGCGAGTGTGAATCGTCAGCAAAGCTCTCTCTGTCACCTCATGCACTTTGCGCTGGATCTTTCGCCGACGCTCCTTCAACGTGACTGCTCCTTATTGCAAGCAGTCGGCAGTCAGACGGCACGTCAATCCGCGACACGCGCGAGCAGAAAGCGGCCATGCAACCATTGGCGAGCACGCGCTCGTCCGCTGGCGCGACTGCGCAAACACCATCGATACGATAGGAAAAAGCTCCTGGCGAGCTCTGTGAACTCATGGGCCAGTGATCATCAACACCAGCACGCTTGTGCAACGAGTTCGTCGGTCTCACTTTGCTCGGCTCACTTTTAATTCCGCGCTCCAACCCGACAACGATCGATATACAAAGCTCACGATGCCGTCACCACACAAGTCTACGGCGTTCTTCACCGTGGAGGACTTCAAGGCCTCCTTCGCGCTCTTCTGCTGCGTCTGCGGCATCGGCACGCTCGGCATGCCGGCCAATTTTGCGCGCGCAGGGCCGTACCTGGCGGTGGTGGCGCTGGCGCTCATGGCGTCTGCCAACGTGTACGCGAGCGTGACGCTGTCGCGCGTGCTGTTGCTCGCGCCCAAAAGCGTCAAGAACTACGGCGACCTGGGCGAGTGGGTGATGGGCAAGCCTGGCCGCTATCTGGTCGTCATCTCGCAGATGGGCGTGTGTCTGCTCGTGCCCTGCGCGTTCCTCGTGCTCGGCAGCATGCTCTTCCAGGTGCTCTTCCCGTCGGCGTTCAGCCAGACGTACTGGATCGTATTCATGGCGCTCGTGGTCTTCCCGGTCGCGCTCATACCGACGCTCAAGGAGGGCGCCGGCATGATGTTCGCTGGTTGCCTGGGCACGATCATCGCCGACATTGTCGGCATCGCAGTCATCATGCACGGCATGAGCGGCCATCCAGCCGCTCCAGCGCCAGAGCTGAGCTTCAAGCAGGTCGTGACGACGTTCGGCAACCTGTCGCTCGCGTACGGCGCGGCCATCGTGATCCCAGACCTCCAGCGCGAGCACAGCGAGCCAAAGCGTATGCCCAAGGTGGTGTTCGTCACTCTCACGATCGTCTCGTGCTTCTTCCTGACGCTTGCTGCCCTCGGTTACAGTGCCGCCGGCTGTCAGGTCTCTGGCAACCTGCTCTTCTCGATCGCAGGATCGGGTTCTTCTGGCAAGACCTCGCTCGGCTTCATTGCGGACCGTGGCGCCGTCGTTATGGCGTACCTCTTCATGCAGCTGCACATCGTGATCGCATTCTCGACGCTGCTGCACCCGGCGTTCTTCATGTTCGAGCGCTTCATCCTGGGCATGCACAAGACACAGGAGGTCACGGCCTTTGAGCCGGACACGAATGACTTGGCATCTGCGGACGGCCTGGAGAAGCTCTCGTACGTATCCATGGCCACACCGTCCCTGCAGTCGGGCGAGTCCACTCTGGAGGGCGACCTCGAGCAGAACGCGCAGCGCCAGCTTGGATCGTTCGCAGCAGGACACAACACAGACAACGAGGCACTCGCCGAGTACCGCGGGACGCGCAACATGCTCCGCTACGTGCTGCTTCGCACGGTGCTCATCGTGGTACTGGTGGTCGCGTCCATCGCGCTCAAGGACCACTTCCTCGACCTCGTGGACTTCATCGGCGCGTCGGCGATTACCATGAGCTGCCTCATCCTGCCGCTCGTGTTCTACCTCAAGCTCTGCTGGAAGAAGATCCCGCTCTATGAGCGCGCCATCGCGCTCTTCCTCATCCTGCTCTGCACGGCCTGCGGCATCTACGTCATGATCCAGTCGGGCAAGACGCTCTTCCGCGGCGCGGCTGCGACCACCGCCGAGACGCCCGTGTTCGCGTTCTGCCCCATCGAGCACCAGTTCCTGCCGTACTACGTCAAGAGTGAGTGAGGCGGCGACTGAGTGGATATAATAGTTAGATATATAGATAGTCTTCGTGTCATATAAAACAAAGCCAAGAGCTCCAATAATAATGATAAGCATAGACAGCCATCCAAAATATGTAAAGTGGATGAAAATCGAATTGACACCGTTATCAGAAATGCACGCACATTGAAAACAACCATCACTCGCCACTTCTTAGTGTCCACTTGAGAGCGACACAAAGAGGGGAACGAAAACAAGACGAATGACGACGGCATCTAAGCGCTCTCGGTTGCGTTGTAGAAAATCTTGTTGGCGAAGTCGGCCTCGCAGAACGGGAACGCTGGCGCGAGAGGGTCCGCCGGGTCCGGGTTGAAGAGCGTCTTGCCGGACGTGTACGTGACGTAGCACCCGAGGATGAGGCAGATGAGCACAACGACCATCGCCGCCGCCTTCTCGTAGATGGGGATCTTGGTCCAGAGCTTCTTGAGGTAGAACATGATGGGCAGGATGATGCAGCTGAGCGTGATGCACGACGCGCCGATGAAGTCCTGCAGGTCCAGGAAGTCGTCCTTGAGCAGCACAGACACGATGACCAGCACAGCGAGCACCGCGATACGCAGGAGCACGTACTTAAAGGCGTTGACGCCACGGTACTCCTGTGCCTCGAGCTCGTAGTCGATGCCCTCCTTCTCAATGTCGGCCATGGACACAACGGAGCCCTTGGACGTGCGGTCCTTGATGCCCTCCTCGCCAACGGCTGGGGTCTCAATGGCCTCGTAGTTGGCAGTCTCAATGTCGTCCGCCTTCTGCTTGTGCATGCCCAGGACCATGCGCTCGAGGATGTAGAATGCAGGGGACACGATGACCGCGAACGCGATCGTGATGTGCAGCTGCATGCACAAGTACGCGAGCGTAACCATGCCCTTGTCTGGGGCGAAGCCCAACTTGGTGAGCCCCGTGACGGCGCTTGGGTAGATCGTGAAGAGCAGGTTGCCCGAGATCTGGCAGCCGACAGCCGAGTACCCGCTGCTAGCCAAGACCAGGAACAGGATCGAGATGAACGTGATGGTCACGAAGACCACACGCGGCATGCGTGTCGGGTCGCTGTGCTGACGCTGGAGTGCTGGAATCACAATACCAGCGCCGTAGGCGAGCGACAAGTTGCCAAAGGTCGTGGCCACCTGCTTAAACGAAATATTTGGCGACGGGATCGACGGGTGGCCGTTCATGCCGTGGAGCAGGACGCCCACGCCGATGATGTCGGCGATGATCGTGCCCAGACAGCCAGCAAAGGCCGCACCGGCACCTTCCTTGAGGGTGGGAATGAGGCACACGGGCATCACGGAGATGGCCATGAGGATGATCCACGTGGACGGAGCGAAGGCGTTTGGGAACAAACTGTCGAGCAAGATGCCACCAAGCACCAGGAATGCGCATGGCACCAGCAGACAGACGCCCATCTGGGAGACCACTACCAGGTA
>JAASFY010000327.1:0-26280 GCA_023334035.1 Globisporangium okanoganense
ATCCAACCAGAAAGAAAGAAAACGAAAAATATTAATAGCAAGTATGTATTTCTAAGCCAACCCTTGTTATCTGAGCTCTTCATGTTTCACTTGAGCACAAAGTCCTTGATGTAGCTCTTCATCTGGCGCACGCGGTCCTCCAGATAGTCCAATTGCGAGCGGAACTCGTACCATTCGATGCGGTGCGACTGGTTCTTGTCCAAAGCCTGCATGAGTTCGTTTGCGAGACCGGCGATGAGGCTCGTGATGGGCTCCGAGTGCTCCCTGAGCTTCTTCTCGAGCGCCAATGTCGCTGCCTTGGCGTTGATCGTCTTCGTTAAGTCAACGACGCTTTCCTCATCACCCGTTTGTTGACTTATCGAGAGCTCTTCACCCACGAGACTCTGGAGAATGATGGGCTTGAGCCCGGCACAGAGCTCCTGTAGTGAGAGCATCGCGTCCCCATTGCGGTCCGCATCTGCGAACAGCAGTTGGATCTGGGTTGTGAAGGTCAACGAGCCTGTGCGTGCGTCGTTCTCAATCGCGAACGTGACCCACTCGAGAGCGCTGAGCACGCCGTTCTGATCCCGGTCGAGCGACTTCATGTAGCTGTCTACTATAAGCGGAGACGGCTCCTTGCCGCGGATGAGCCAGAGCAGGATCAACAGCTCCTGCAGGTTGAGCAAGTGCTCCTTGTCCTCGTCGGCCACGATAAACGCCACGTAGGACGCCGAGATGAGGCAGAAGACCTCCATGGACACCATCTGCGGCAGCAGTGCGCCGTCAAAGCCCAGGGCATCAGCCTGAGTCTGGGCTTCAGGCGTCACTCCCGAATGGCTCTCCTTGGCCTCAATGCTGAAGTTATGAAGCCCTCGCTTCTTCATCGTGTCCTGCATGGCGCGCACGAGGTAGTTCACCTCGCGCTCCTCAGTGCTGGGGCAGTGCAGTTTGATCACCTCCTTGCAGGTGCCCGCCGAGCATGCGAGCTGGTGCTGAGGCAATGATGAAGAGCCATTGTCACTGGTGCTAGGATCCTGGGCTCCGACTTGGATGGCGAACTGCACGAAGGAGCTGCAGATCTGCTTAAGCAGCGTGTCGTACTGCAGCTGGTTCTCGTAAATGAGCCTCGTGGCAGCGAAGCGCTTGAGATAGAGCAGCAGGTTGGGCTCTCTCAACGCCCAGTCCGAGAACTCCTTGAGCGAGATCTCGCCACTGTGGTCCCGGTCGATGGATACGAACGCCGCGGTCGCGAGCTCCTCAAGCTCTTCCGTGCCGGGGCGGTCGAGCCCCACGACTTTGCACAGCCCACGTGTGGTGCAGAGCATGAGCAGCACGAGCTCGTGTTGCGAGATCTCCTGCGAGTGGTCAAAGTCAAACCTGGGAGAGCACAAGTTAGCTTTAAAAGAGCTTAGATTTTAGTATAAACCTAGGCACGACGCGAGGGTTCTATAATGACGTACAGGTCGAAGAGCAGCGGGATCTTGGTCTCGATTGGCGCCTTGCAGTACACGATCACGACCGCAAAGACCTCCATCACGTCCACCTAAATATCAAATCCAAGCCCAGGTCTCAGCTATAAGTCCATGGACATGCTAGGCTAAAGTAAGTCCCACCCGTAAAGATTGACTAATAATCAGGACGCACGGTACCTTGCCGAGCTCCCAGCTGTCGAAGAGCTCGAAGTGCTCGGACGGGTCCTGGCAGATGAGCGAGAAGATCTCGTCGAACTCGTCGAGCGTGACCGTCATCTTTTCGCCCACGGTCGCCTGAAGGGTGTCAAAGTTCTCCTTGGCCGCGTGGTAGTCCTTCACAGTTCCTATAGATTATTTAGAGACATCTTTGAGTACAATATTATAACATTACCACCACCTCAGAGTTCATGCGACTTGAGCCATACGTGCCCTTCTTGTAGTCCTGGAAAATAAATAAATAAAATAATTAGCAGATATTAGGATATAATATATGATCTCCACAGCCAGCCAGCCAGCCACACGTACGTACGTACTCTGAGCAGTGGGTCGTCCTCCTCGATGATGATCTGGCTCGGCTGCATCGCCAGCGCGTTGCCCATCTTTTCGTGAGCGGGGCTCGTGACAGCAAAGTCGCTTTGGTTTGAAAAATTGCTGGCTGAAACGACACACTCGCTCCAAAGGTTTATTTTCATCAACCGATCTGAGGCCTGCCTGGAAACGGTTCAAGCGACAGAGCAAGCCGCCCATTTTGAGAAGAAATCAAGTATGGAGGTCGCTGCGGGGACCAGCAGCAGCAGCAGATCCGCCAAGCAGATCAGCAGTCCGCGGCACCACCACGTCAGTGACAGCAGCTTCAGCTCACCGACCTGGGCTTCTCAGCCTCGCTCTTCAGCCCACCAACCACCACAGAGTCCAGGTGTTTCGACTTCGCTGCCGCCGCTGAATGGGGGCGATGCGACGTCGTCGCCACGGAAAGAGAGCTCCTCGCCAACCACCAGCTCCAAGGCCCATTCGGCGAGAGACCCAAGATCATCATCATCCTGTTACCAGCAAGCTCGAGACGAGGCCTTGGGCCTCCAGCCATCGTATCACTACGTGGAGAACGACTACCCTGTAGCCCAGCTGGACTCGTGGCCGCTCACGAGTCGAACGACGTACAAGCGGCCGTTGGCTGGTGGCGCTGGGATGATGGCACCAAGTTCCTCCCCCGAGAGAAATCACCTCTCTTTACGAGGCCCAGAGTCCATAACCACCTGCTCCTCCACGCAGATCCTCCGCGTTAACCACGACTTCAATACAAGCAGCAGAAGCAGCCATCTGGGCTCTGTCAGTCCGATCTCGCCCCGGCAACGCAAGGCGCACCAGCGACACGCTCTCCTGGATGAGAGCAAGTCGAAGCCACTCTTGCTCCAAGAACTCCAGGCGTTTGTGGACTCGGAGCTCGCTGAACTCGCCCAGCAGCAACAGAACAATGTCGGAGAAGACGGAAAAGCGAGTCACCCTCCAATACAAGATACCTCCTCTCTGCAGCGGCTCCAGGTCTTCCGCCAGATCTTCCAGCGCGTGATCAACGCCTTCAGCGTGTACGCGCCGGTGCTTTCGCAGATCCAGAGCGAGTACGAGCGCGTGGTCGCCAGGCTACGCTCTCAGTGTCTACAAATCCCCAAGCTGCACTCGCAGCTCCAAACTCTCCAGACCAAGTGTGTCCACGAGCTCAGCACGCACACCCTCGAAAGCAAGCTTCGATCCCAATCTCTGAAGCAACAGCTCAAGGGCACGCAGGGCAAGCTCACGGCGCTCGCGGCCCAGAACGCGCTGCTCCAGGACCAGAACGCCAAGCTTCAGACCCAGATCGAGACGCTCGAGCTCCGTGGTACCGAGATGCAGCTCTCGAACCACTCGCTCGTGAACGGCATGAAGCGCCACGACGACACGCTCAGGCACATTCACGAACGCTCGCGGGAGGAAGGCATGGCGCTGCAGCAGATGGGCTCCAAGTACCACCACGCGTGCGAGGAGATCGCCGAGCTCAAGCGCACCATCGCGAGCCTCGAGGAGAAGGTTGGCGGTGTCCACGTGGCCGCGGACAAGGCCACGATCGCTCTCTTGACCAAGGAGATCCAGGAGATGCATGGAAAGCTCCAGGAGACGACACTCGCGAGTGCGTCACTGGGCGAGCTCCAGATGAGCTTAACGCAGCAAAATGCGCTCAATCACGCGTTTGTGAGAGTGCTTGAGGCCCAGGGCGTGGATGTGAACGTCCACGAACTGCTCGCAGTGCTGCTCAAGCATGACTCTGGGGCTTTAATTACTGAGTCTGGGCAGGCTCAACCGTGTCTCTCACCTCGGTCATCGTCAGGTGGTGGGATTGCAGCCTCACGGTCCACAGCAATAGCCATCCCTGGCAGTGAGTACGCTGGAGCGATTGAGGCTGTGGCCGTCTGGGTGCTGGACAAGGCTCTCCTCACACAGAGTCGCAAGAACAGCACTAGTGTGGTTAGCACTACCGGTGGAGATGCTCCAACGTTCCTCACTGAGCCCGAGGAGACCCTGAGTCTCGAGAGCGCGAGCCTTTTGCTCTCGTCCAGCAGCGGCGCCAAGTCCAAGACCGCAAACGACTTCTTCCCTGGGAAGGGCTTTGGCGTCGACGTGCCCGACTACCTCCAGAGCGACGGCCTCGTGCGCAATCTGCATTTTTCAAAGAAGAAACTCGAGGTGATCCTCGCGCGCGTGTGGCAGCAGAAGGACGACTTGGAGAAGATCAAGCGCAGCCACTTTGCGTCCATCAGCAGCAGCTCAGGCACTATCCCAACAGCCCCATCTTCGTCACTAGGATCAGCCTTAGGCCAACAGGGCGGTGGCGTCGTGCCGCTGGCCAAGGTGTTCTCCATGATGCTCACTCGCATGAGCGCGTCCAAGGCTGAAGCCACAGAAAGCGCGTACAACGTGCTCGCGGCGCTCGAGCGCTTTACCTGTCACTCGAGCGACTGTCGCCTCTTCCTCACGATCCTGCAGGGCGAGATCCCCGACGAGGCCCGTCAGGACCAGCTCAAGGAAGTCTACGTCGTCCACGACGCGCTCGCGGCGCTCGAGAAAGAGCGGAACTCCAGTGGCACTGGCACTAGTGCAATCGTTCCTGGTAGAGTGCCGCTGGCCGACGTGATCCAGATCCTGCGTCACGTGTTTCCCTGGAAGACGGAGAGTGCGCTGAGCTCGCTCTACCGCGCACTGCTGATCGACCAGCGCGGCCACGCCCAGGTGGACTACGCGGCGCTGCTGCTGCAACAGGAGGATAAGCGTGTTGTAAAGACCAAGACGAGCCAGTTCGTCGAGGCTCTGCGCGCGCAGTACATTGACGACCTTCTAGCCTACCGCCGCCACCTGCAGAGCACGATCCAGCACAGGCTGGCGTCCAGTGCCACTGCCACTAGTGGTGCTGAGAGCTCGACAGCAGTACTGGGCACACTGGGCAGTGAGGCGACCTCCACGAGTCCAGACCCCAGCAGTACAGCTCTCTCTACAAGCCCACCGCGTCTCAATAACAGCAACAATTCAGGCAGCGCAATGGTCTCGATCAGTGCACTGCGGGACTTTCTGCAGGAGTGCGACGTGGCCAAGCCTGTGCAGGAGATCAACCGGCTGCTCGCGACGGCCTCGGGCCTCTCGATGGACCAGATCCTGACGCAGGACGCCATGATGCTGAGCGTCCAGCAGTTCCTGCGCAGGCTGCCGACGCTGCTCGTCAAGCCCACGGGCAAGTTTCAGCCATGCGGCGGCAGTACTTTAGAGGCAAGACCAGTGGGTTCGTTGCACTGAATTGATTGTCCAACTCATAAGGACACCAGGAGTTGCAAAAGCAGACCTTCGTTTTATTTTTGAGACACGACACAAATTGCAAACGTCGTCTGTTTCGTAATAAACAAATGGCTAAGTACAGATATCCCTGACTCGAAGCACACCGCTATCAATGAGTAATTTTTATAATCGCATATACTGCACAAGCGCAAATATATCAAGTTGTACAGGAACAATCACAAATCAACATTTGCGCAGTTCAAATTTGAGAAAGTGGCAGGAAAATGGGCAAGTAGAACTCGCACAAGAGATCCAATGCGTATGAGGGCCACACATTTCGCATTTCGCCGCGCAAGGAGCAAGACCTCAGCATATTAACGATGCCGAGACTCACTTTGACCAACAAGCAGAAGCAAATCATCATTAGCAAGGCAGCAAGCGAGCAATGTTGGAGTCAACCAGAGCTGGCGAATTGGACAACGCAGCACTTTAAGCTGAAGAAGCCCGTTGGGAGACCAACCATATGCAAGATGCTGAAAAACGCGGACGCAATCAACGCCATTTCCGGGTACCAAGTCGAGCGCAAATCGACGGCACCAGCGCTGTTTCCGGTCATTGAAAAGGAGTTCGTGGCATGGATGAATCTCGCGAATGCGAGAGAGATCTCTGTGACTGGGCTTATGGTTCGAGAAGAAGCAGAGCAGATTGCAAAGCGGCTCGCAGCTCCTATTCAGCAGTTCAAACTCTCAAAGGGGTGGCTGTGGGGATTTCAGCAGCAGTACAGTATCAAGTCATTTTCAGACTACGGAGAGGCGGGATCCTGTGAACGAGAGTAAGTGGTGGAAGGCCGACTTGAGTGTCAAGATGCCACAGCTAGATACGACAAACGTGACGTATTCAATCTCGATGAGACAACGCTGAACTACTACGTTCACCCAAGAAAAAGCTTGCAGCGACGTGGCACCAAATTCGGTAAGATTTTTATCAATTTGCTTTGTTTTTATACCAACATTTTGACTTTTACTCTCTGACTTTTAGGACGGAAGTTGAACAAGACCCGAATCACTGTTCTGCTCGCCACGGACACTGACGGAAGCGAAAAGCTGCCGCTCTACATCATCGGCACCGCCAAGAAACCGCAGTGCTTTAGGGGCAAACCAGCAACCCACTACGAGCTCTGGTACGACGCAAACAAGAAAGGATGGATGAGATCCGACTTGTTTCGCGACTGGATGCTCAGAATGGACAAGCGCTACCGCAACCAGCAGCGCCACGTTCTCTTCCTCATGGACAACGTATCGTCGCACAAGACTGACGACATTCAGCTGACCAACATCAAGTTGCAAAATTTGCAGCCCAACACAACCCCGTACAACCAGCCGCTCGACGCCGGTATTATTGCTTTATTCAAGAACTACTTCCGCCGAAAGCGGTGTCGCCACGTGCTCAAGTACATCCGCTCGCCCACAAAGGACCCGTGCAAAGTTCACGTTCTAGTACCAATGCAGTGGGTGACTGAAGCGTGAACCGACGTGAAGATCGCTCCAATCGAGAACTGCTGGCGGCACACCAAAATCCTTCTTGCCCCAGGTCTGTACGAGAGAGGCGAGACGGAACCCGAATATAGAAGCGGTCCTATAGTTGAAGAGCAAGCTGACATTCTTGCTGAATGCGTAGGTAGAGTTCGCTTGAGATCTTCTCTGGCAATTTCTTATCTGCTGTCTTCAATTCTAAGTATGGCAACTCGCAATTTTCACTCTCTGTTCCGAAATTCTGTCCACCTCCACAATAAAACAAACCTGTCCACTTTACATATCCTCTCACATCTGCTCAGATTTTTGATGTGCTTCGAGTCAGGGATATATGTACCAAATTCTTAGGACGCTGAAGCCCACGAAATACAGTATATAATGAAATTATATTGCAATATAATATAATTTATTATATACTGTATTTCGTTTGCTTCTCTCAGAATATTATTATTGTATGAGTTATTTTATACGTTTCGTTGCGTTTCAATTATGAGCTAATTTATCGAGCTGAGATGAAAACAACACATGGGCAATGAACATATCTTTTTAATACTGTATAACCAGACTGCTTTAAATTTGGCGCCGAGCCTAAAATCTGGCGTCCGCGCCATAAATAAGACTTTGAAATGACCAAGAACAATGAAAAAAATTCAATACATCTTCTGAATACTACATGAAGTCGCCGGTACCGGAAATACTGTATTCTTATTTAGACATGCCACAAAAGCGATGGCTGAGGGGGACACCACGCCTGGTTCTTGTCCCAATTACCTTGGAGTAAGGACAAATGTATATCGACTGTCATAGTAAACATAACAAGCAGATACAGAATGGCACGACACCAATGACACTAAAGCAGGTAGTACTCGAGCATTGAAAAATCGCCTCCCTATAAATAGGGCTTTGCCCAAAAAGTGAGTCGTGTATAGTACTTGATCTAACTTTTCTTGCCTCACTCAGCTGTGCAGCATAATTTTGAGGTGAGTCGGGTATAAACGTAAACTTTCAGTTTAGTGCAGGTTCATTCAGCCAATGAATGATCGATTTTGTCAAATGAACCCATCCGATTGGTTGAGCCACTGAAGTGTAACATACAACTTGACATATAACAACGTATACAAAAAAACAAATCCTGCACTAAACTGAGAGCCGCCACAATTTGCACTTTTGATCCAAGCAGGTGTCACCTGTTACGCTGCTGGACGAATCAGCCAATAGCATAACGGAATTGCCCATGATCTACTGATTCGTCTGATATTCTCAGAATTTGAAAACCATTTTTCCTCACAAAATTAGACTCAATTCCTTAACCACTGCTGTTTTCTTTTCCTGCACTAAACTGAGAGTTTATTACGTTAGTTAGCTCACTTTTCTTACAAATAGTAGCAACTCACACGATACAAAATGGAACGTGACAGTTGAGATCAACATGCCGTCCAAGTCGGCCACGAGCAAGACGCGCAAGCGCGCGGCCGTCGACGCAAAGCCACCGCCAGCTCTCCAGCCACAGATGCAGATGCAGATGCAGATGCAGATGCAGCCGCCGCTCTACGTGGCACCGCCTACAGACGTGGCGCTCGCAAACGACTTCTGCACGTACCTGGAAAACCGCGTGCTGACGAAGAGCGTGGGCCTGCTGCGCCGCATGCTCGTCGAGTTCCACGCGCGCCAGGAGCACACGCTCGCGCAGTTCAAGTGCTTTGGCGCGAATCTCATCGCCGTGCTGCCCTTCGACATGGGCGACGTTGGTCGCCGACGCCTCGCGGCGCAGCTGCTGCAGCAGCCCAAGCCCGCGCTGGTCGACCGCGCCGCGTGCGCGTTCGAGTTCCTCTTTGAGCGCGCCGCGAGCAAGAATCTCGCGACGCTTAAGCAGATCTTTGTCGAGTTCCGCACGCACAGCGAGAGCACAATCGTCGATTTCGTGAGGCGCGGCTCGGCGGCCGTGAGTGTGATCCCGTGGGAACCGCAGCATCGGCTCGTGGATCAGTGGTTCGCGTTCAATCCGTACGCGCCGCTGCAGTATGGGGATCCGTCTGTGGCACCAATGTACTTTCTCAACCACCACCCCCAGCAGCAGCCGCAGCAGCATTTCTACCACCACCAGCCACAGCATGTCCCCCAAGCTGAGCCACGGCGACAGGGCGGTTATGACTCGAATGCTGGTGTACCAGACGTGACGCACAAGCACGAACACGCCAAGAAGATCGTGACAGCGCAGCGCAAGGCCCACCCGACGGCGGACCTAAGTGCGCGTTCGGCCATTGCTCGAGGCGACTCCAGTGCAAAGAACAACAGGAGCGTCACGACAGAGAGCGCGACGTCAGCACCACCACTAAGTTCAGCTGTGGAGAATGGGAAGCGCGTGGTGAAGAACTTCGTGCAGTACTACAACGAACAGGGCGAGGAGGCGCTCATCGCCGAGGTCACCAAGAGCGCCAAGCGTGCCAAGAAGGAGCCTGAGGTTGAGTCTAAAGCAACGACAGCAGTAGCAACCCCTCGTGTGACTAAGCCCCGCATGCCAACGAGTATCAAGAAGCAGAAGAGCAGGAAAGCCCCACCTCTTGTCGATGAGGATGAAGACGGTGATGACCAGGTCGCGTCTGATACCAGCAGCATTGATGCGAATGATGCTGGCAGTCGCAATGGTAACTACAGTGTGCTCAAGAGGCCCAAGCCCAGCAGCAAGACGAGCGACAGCATGATCGAAGAGCTGCTGCTGCAGTTTGAAAAGAAGCCCGCGGCGGATTCTCAACGCAAGACGCTCAAGACCAACAGTGCGGTCCCCAAACAGCAGCAGCAAGAGCACAAGTACAAACGACGCCGCCTGAAGCGCGATCCTGCTGTCCAAGTCCAGGCTCAAGCTCACACTCAAGCCCAGGATGTTGGGCCACGACCCCCGCCGCTGTCCTTCCATTGGACGCAGCAGGACGGCGCTGCGTCCCAGCTCAAGCGCAGTGTGCGCGACCGAATGCGCTCGATTGAGGTCCGCGCGCCCTGGAGGCGCGTCTTTGCTGCCAAGAACGTGCCGCTGCCCTTTGCCGAGTCTCGGGCGCCCAAGCTCGCTGAGAAGCTGCGGTTCTTCTGGAAATCCCATGCGCGCAGTGTCTGGGAGCGCAACTTCTGGATGCCGCTGGCGCAGGACGGCGATTCGCCGGCGAACGTGCAGCGCAAGACGCGGCAGCAGTTCGCGCGCCAGCTCTTCGATGGGGTCATCAGCGAGGCTTACAAGGTCTTTGGCGCCGCGTTCTTTGTAAAGCTGGACGAGCAGCGCCACCCAGGATGGTGGTACCGTCGGGCGATCGTGGACATTCTCGCGCTCCACCGGATCTCGGGCGACAAACAGTGCTGGTCCTATGTGGAAGGTCAGCAGCACGAGCGATTCCCAGACTGTGGGCTCGACCTGCCGCTCAAGAGCCCCAACTATGGCGTGCTGCGGCGCCACCAGTCCGCGTCGGCCGCCATGTGGGCGGTCAATGTCAAGAACCAGAAGATCCTGGACGAGATTGTTGAGATCAAGGACCGGCGCGCGCGTGGAGAGCTACTGGATGGTGGTAGTAGCAGCAGCAGTGACAGTGATGCTGAGACCACGACGATCAGCAGCGGTGGGTCCAGTGAGCCCAGTGGCGCAGAGCTACAGCTGGAGAACGATGAAGAGGCTGGTGACGTTGGCCCCGTGGCGTTGGAGGAGAAATTGGTGGCCGGCGAGGCTGAGGATGACAGTGACGACGCCCCTGATGCTGATGAGTCCACGCCGCTCACTAATGATGAAGATTCTGATGCTGATAGTGATGAGGAGAATGATAGTGGCGACGATGACGAAGAAGAGTACCTGGTTGAGAAGATCGTGCTAGCGAGTAGCCTCGAAGTCGATGATTTCAAGCCACCGCCGCCCTTCGAGAGAACGACGACGACCGACAGTGTTGCTCTGCCTACTGTTGAAAATGATGGTACTGTTGTGGAGACAGCGAGTGGTGGTCCCGTCAAAGCGCTGGAGAAGGAGCTCGAGCCGGCGCGCTTCGCCGAGTTCATCCGCAAGATCAGCTCGTTCGGCGGTGACGGCGGCAGCGGTGCTGACGACTGAGTGCAGGACTGAAAGAGAGAAAGAAAGGATGGTGGTGATTGTGTGATGTATGGTGGTGGTGTTTAAAGCAGTGGCTGGCGAAAGAGAGAGAGGATCCTCCGAAGACAGTGTCGCTGGAGGTCAGCATGAGAGGCGGATGTACGTACAAATCGAAAATTAATTGTTCCGAGCCAACTTGTTGCGAATCCGTGGAAAGATATCGCTGTGTCTTGTGTGGCTGGTGCTATTGCGATTGGGATTATTGGAGTGCTGCTGTGTTTGGGCTTTTGATGGCGACTGAGAGAGCTGAAGCCGCGGGGTTTCCTGCGCTCACGCGCGCCAAGCAGCGCTTTCTCGAGCGACGAGCCACTGTATCAGCTAGCAGAAATGCATCAAGCGGACCAGCACCACGGCAGTCTCAAGACGCAACTGCTGCTGCTGAGCGGCAACCTGTCAAGACTGCGAGCCTAGAGCTCGTGCTGCTGGACTTCTGCCGCGACCTGGACGACGATCTGCGTTTTATCGCCCACGAGGTGGACGCAATCGACGCGAGCGTCCGCCAGACGCACCAGCGGCTCTGCGTTGACCTGGACGCGCTCACGACCAGCTTGTTTAATAAGGAACCGGTGCTCTCATCCAACAAGCCCAGCTCAAGTCACGAGACTCGCATCAAGACGCCAGCGAATGTCGGTACGAAGACAAAGAAGGTCGTGGTGATCCCCGACCGCCAGCGTCGTCATCCCCATCATGGTCGCCAGCAGAGCGTAGCGCTTCTGACAAAGCCACGCAGCCGCGTCGCCAGGCTCGCACTGCAAGCCGTGCACGCGCATGTGATCCAGCACCACGTCCGCCACTTCCTCTACAAGCGCCTCTACTGCGGCGGCCGCCAGCAGTTTGTATCAGCCATGCAGCTCTCTAAGCGCACCTCTCTGGGTCGCTTGTGGCGGCGATGGACGCAGCTCGTCAGCCAGCGACGGCGCCTCAGGCGGCGCTTTGTAAAGCTCGCGAGCCAGCTCAGCACACGCTTAATAACCAGCGATGTATGTGCCCTCAAGGCCGCCCAGATGCTCGAGAGCGACGGGAAATACGCCATGGCCAAGCGCTTCGACGAGCTCAAGGCGCTCTACAAGACCTTCCAGGCCTGGCTCAGCTCGATATAAACAATCCCGAGACCTTTTTTCTATATATTACAGCTCGTGGGGGCGTTATAGTTCATTGCTACCGCTCTGTTCACGCGGCCGAGCCGGACTTTTGCGACGAGTACATGAAGTAGGCGGCCTGCGAGGCGCCCCAGCTGGGCGGCATCTCGTCGTCGGCCATGGCGATTCGTTTGAGCAGCTCGAGCTGGAGCTCTTCGTCCTCGTCGCTGCCGCCGTCGTCCGAGTCGTAGCTCGTGTAGCAGAACTGCGGCGCGCTCTCTACCGGTCGCTCCTCCGTATCGGGCGCGCAGATCGCGGCCACGACTACTGGCGACGGCGACGAGCTCGGTCTTGATGGCAAGTCGCTGATCTGACTGCTGCTGCTGTGATGAGCGTTGCCAATCCACCAGTTGGTGAAGAACCTGCGCGTGCTCCTGTTCGTGGCGGCCACCCAGTCGCGCAGTGCTACTGGTGAGGTGCTGGTGCTGGTGGCTACAGCGGAGGCCATGGCTGCTCGCTTTGCTACAGCTGGTCGCGCGACGCTGGCTGGCGATTCGTGAATGCGTGATGGCGAGCGCCACGTTGCGTTGGGGGCCTTGAGGATTTAAAAAGTCGCATGTTCTTTCACGTTGAAGAGAAGAGTCACACGCCAGAAATTGGGAGAGAGAATGAGAGAAAAACGGACCCATCTCACTGATCTCGACCCACTTTGTATCGCGATTCTTCATACAGGAACGAGGCCACGGAAGCGAGCGAGTGAAACGATATGCATGGCTTCTGGAGACCCATGGAGCCATGTGACCCCTTGGATATGTCGATTCGTATCTTTTTCCGATACTAAAATGCGCCAAGCATTCCTGACCACACGTTTCTCGCCAAGAGGCATCGTGACCTTTCAGGATCCACCAGCTTACGTTGGACAAGTTGGACACATTTGAACAGTCCCATAGAACTCATAGACATACCACAGGATGTCGTTGAATGAAGAGGATGGCGTCGACGACGGCAGCGCGATCTCGTCGTACAACTCGGGCGACTACGGTACCGTCGCGCGCAGCGGCTTCACGCGCATGTACGTGCTCTCCCACTCGTCCCACTCGCCCTTTGACAAATCTGACGACTACCGGAGCGAGTTTGTCGTCTCTCACGAAGACGCCAAGGACTCCGATGCCAAGAGCCACAGTGGTAGTGTGAATACCAAAGCTCGCTACCAGCTGACGTACGCGAGCGGCTGCCACTACTTCCACGGCGACATTGAGCTGCCCGAGGGCGTGGGCTCATCCAGCAGCAGCTCACTAGCTCGTGAAGAGGACCAGGACGACGATATCCTGGGTTCCAAGAGCAATACAAACCCACACGGCCTGTCCATGGCCGACCTGACATTGCTCCTCCCGCACTTCCAAAGCCAGCAGGACGCACTTGCGGCGGTGGACAACCTCTCGGAGTTCCGCAGCGAGGTGCGCGACGTGCTCTACCAGATGGAGGAGGTGGGCGCGTTCATGGTCGAGGAGCTGGCGAAAGACAAGACCATCGCGCGCATCGAGCAGGCCTCGCGCGAGCTCCACTGGATCGTCTCGCCGCCCAACCCGACGTTCTTTGAGCTCCAGACGTTTCCCGACGCGAACGACGACCTCGAGGCCGCGGGCGTCGTGCTCGTCGTGATGAAGATCGTCGTGCGCGAAGTGCTCCTGGACGTCATCTACTTTGCCAACTCGTACTTTGTCACGTTGCGTGAGAACAACGACGAGCTCGCGCTTGAAGACACGTTCATCCCCAACGGTACAGCCCACTTGCTGTGCTTATTAGAATCTTGTGAAGGGAGCTGGTGGTGGGATTCTAACTTGTGAATGGTGCAGTCGCGTGTGTGGGGCCGTGCTTTGTCGTGAGGAGCTACAGGTACGGCTTCATTATCTCAAAGTATAATGACACCAGCTATACCGAACTTAGCTAACACGCTGTTGTTATAGCGACGACGATATCAAGAAGCTAGTGCTCTGGTGCGCTCTGCCCATAAGCGACATGGGCGACGGCCTCGTGGTCGACGGCCGAGCCGTGCAGCTTCAGCCTCAGCTGCAGTCCTTAGTATCAGCAGCTAAAGCAGCGAAGGTCAAGCCCATGGTGGCGTCACGCTCGATCCTGGACGCGAACGACACGCAGATGTACTGTCTGCTGCCATTGAGCTCCCCACTATCGACGGGCAAGCGAAAGCCCACGATCTCTTCTCGTGAGGACAAGAGGAAGACAAAGTCCACGCAGTCTCGTGATGATGACGAGGTAGAAGACGAAGAGCGGCGGGAGCTCGTGGTCTTCCAGTTCAACCAGTACGTGTACCATGGGGGGCTCTGGATCTGTCCAACTCTGTTGGATGACCTCGCGAAATTGTCCACCCACGTCTTTCCACATCTGAGGGCGCAGAGCCACTCGCTCGCGTTCTATGGCGATACCGAGGACCTGCCAGTCCTGCCGAGCCCAAGCAACGACGATGACGCTGGTCCAATGGACAAGATGGCACAGTTTGCGGCCATTCGCCACCGCTTTGAAGAGCTCGCGCCCACGCTGCTCAATCTGCTGGTGGACTCGCAGGCCTGGGTCCAGGACTTTCTCACCGAGGTGGACACTATTGTCGCCATTGAGGACAGCACATCGTCCTCCTCACCTTCGTCGGAATGGCTCGCGAGCCACTTGAAAGCCTGGCTCGAGGTCGAAGACGGCATGGAGGCGTTCTTCGAACTCGAGCTTGGCTGTGACCCACTTGCACAGTCGGTCTTTGGGGACTTTGACGAGGCGCAAGTGGAGCTCGTACTCTGGCGAGGCATCGTGAACACGGCCGTCATGGTCGTGGTCTACCGCAAAGGCAGTTTCTACATGATGCTGCGCGACCAGCCGTCCGAGGGAGATGTGATCGCGATCCAGGACGCCACTGAGCTCTTTGGCGCGATCCCGGCACTCGGCAGCAAAGGGCGCGGCTACTTGGTGCGCAAGTTCCCGCCTGAGATCCAGCGAAAGTCGCAGCGGTGGCTCGCTGGTGCCAAGCTGCTGCTCTGGCAGACGAGCGCGAGCCTTGCGCGCGAAGAGCTCAGCGAGATCCAGGCCAAGGAGAAGCACCGGAGCCGCAGCAAGAAGCAGCAGACGCTGTGCGCCGACTGGTTCGAAGAAGACGGAGCTGAGGCGAAAGCTCCTGCCCAGGCGAAGGGCGTCGCATCATCAGCTGACACACTCCGTGGAGCTGAGCGCACAGATGAGAAATCGCAGAGCACCTCGGATGCGAAGGCGTATAGAGAGACACCGAAGGCCTCGGTGGTTTCTGTGACGAGTGACAAAGTGAGTCGCCGGCACCACATCCCGCCGCTATCGTCAGCCCACGCGGCGCCCGTGAAGATCACGACCACGGCTCCGTGGGACCTGCGCACGGGGCGGCCGCTCTGAGAACGATTGCATTATAAATAAGTAAGGAACGAAGATTGCAAATGAGGTAGGTACATTGGGTTACGGATGTTGAAGTTGATGGGAATACGATGATACCAGACGGCTACATTTTTCATTATTGCGGAGTCGTGTGGTGTACGTACTCCATGGCTGTGTCACGAGCTCCCAGAAAGCGCTCAATGCTTGTTTCTCCGAGCGTAATACACAGCAGTCAGGTTACCAAGTGCAGATGGAGAGGTTGCTGTCCATGGGGCTATTCTCACTGCCGTGCGTGTAGGACGTGACCGCACTTGCGCGCACATTGTAGGGCACATCCGCTTGCTCTTGAACCTGAATGCTCGACGTCTCCCAGAAGTGACCGTGAGCGTGAAAGTCCTGTCTGCCGATGGCGTGATGCCCCAGCCGTCCTTTCCGCAGCTAGCGTACGGAATCTTGTTCCTTTCGACGAGGTATCATCAGAAGCCCGCGCTAGAGTAGGCCACCGCTCGCGCCGGCGTTGCATGCATATGATGATGATGATGAGCAGACACTGCGAGCCGTGGAGCGTGAACAAGAGGTAATCGACCTTGTCGAGCGTCGCGAATGAGATGGTGATTCAGTCGCACGAGTGACGCCAGTCGAGCACCGTCCCGCTCGTGATGGTGGGTGCTCGTGGCTGTCGTCACGGCGAGAGCGGCTGAGAATGCAAACTGGGCGATGGTGGACCATGCGCAGAGCTGGACAAAGAAGAGCTTCATGGGGTTGCTTGAGGGCTCATGGAGCCTCGCTGGACGATCAGCTGAGTTTGAAGACGAGGGGGGGGAGGCTTCTGTGATTAAAGAGCTCAACGAGGTCAGGCGCATGCAGCGCGGATGCCCAGCTATAGCCGTTCTCATGAAGTGGCTTCGACGAACTTATTGACGAATAAAATCAGGTTGCGAAGTCGAGTTGGATGGACCTGAGCTTGTCATACGCGCACACGCCCCAGTCTTCGTGGATCGCTCGACTTCGCAACAGACATGTGCAGGAGTCATAGATTTGAACAAATCGACAAGTTGATTGCATGGTCACTTACATACCAAAGCTTCTCGAACCTGGCAAAGTCGATTGCATGGTCACCTACATGAGCACCAAGCTGTGACCGGGTGCAGCAATTGGCATGCTCGCAGGTTTCGCCTTAACTGCATCAGTGTGCGCTAAGAAAAGCTAAGAAAAAGCAAGTGGCCACAGCTTTTACCGGCGCACTCACCCCTGTTCAAGCTTATCAAACACAAGAGTGAATGAGGAAAATCCAGTCGTGCGTGGCTCCTCGTGTGGTTCCAGAGCTTTGAACATCGCAAGACGCTGAGCTGAGCCCCATAGTAATGCTGTTGCACGATGTCCATTTTGCTGATCTAATCCCAGTGCGTAAACCTTTTTATTAACGCTATTGCAAATGTCGTTACGATTACTTGTGTATGCATTACAAGAGGGCGGTTGGCCTATCCTCGTTACGCTGTGAGAAGAAAGAGCCAGCTCGCATGCATTGATAGAGGTATTTTTAATACCAAACAAGAAAACCAGCGATCGCTTTGGAAAGGGTACACTTTATAGCAGGCTTTTAACCCAAAGAACAGTCGTCGAAGTGCATCCCTTCGTACGTAGCGATCCTCAACAATCGTCACGCACGCAATCCCTTTTCAACCTTCGATTTACACAAACCATCTCACGATCATTATATTAGTATATGACACAATATATCTCGCTATTTGCATCATATTTATCGCGTCTTGAATTCCAAATCCCTCCACTGTTCAACTGCAGCAAGTGTTCAGTTCAGTCCACCCTCCCGCCACGTCCATACAAACGGCCATACAAATATTCCATTCGCGCCACATGGGTCGGCAAGTGCGGACAGGAAGGACAGCAGATGGCCACTCACGCTCGCGGCCGCGTCCCTTTGGTACGCATTACGCACAAATCCCCACACACGAGCAGCTCCGTCAAATACAGATACAGTATGCGCTCCGTAGCTCCTCGTGGCATGGCGACGTGGCTGGCGCTGCTGGCGCTCAGCACCACCATCTTCCTGGACGGCGCGCGCGGCGACGAGTACTTTGAGGGCGATGGCACGACGTACACGCTGGGTGACACGGGCGCCGGCAACTGCAACTTCATGGCGGCGCCAGCGGCCGCGGCGCAGAACTACGCGGCGCTCAACAACGACCAGTGGCTCAGCACAAAGAACTGTGGCCGGTGCGCCGAGGTCTCGTGCTCGGACGCGAGCTGCGCGGACAAGACCAAGAAGGAGATTGTGTACATTCTGGACCGGTGTCCCGAATGCAAGCACGGCGACCTGGACCTCTCGCCCACGGTGTTCACCGCGATCACGGGCAGCGGACCGAGCCGCCTCAAGATCAAGTGGAAGTTCGTCGACTGCCCCGTCTCCGGCGCCGTCAAGTACTGTCTCAAGGGCGGCAGCAACAACTTCTGGACAGCCGTGCAGCCGACCAACACGGTGGCGGGCGTCAGCAGCATGCTCATCAACGGCAAGACGCCCACGATGGTCGACTCGGCGTACTACTACCTGCTCAACGGCCAGAGCACGACGCAGACCGACCTGGGCAGCGTCAAGGTCACGCTCACGTCCGTCGGCGGCGAGGTTCTCGAGGAGACAGTGGCGCTCTCGGCCGGCGCCTGCACGAACGGCAAGCTTCAATTTAAGACGGGCAACGCCGGCGGCTCCAACAACGGCGGCAGCCAGCAGCAGACGACCACGGCTCCACCGGTTACGACCTCTCCGCCAACGTCCGCACCGACTCCGAAGCCCACGGCGACGCCAGTCACGCCCACGCCAGTCAAGCAGAACACTAAGGAGGTGGGCAACGACGCCAACGCGCCGACTCCGACTCCGACTCCGACCCCGACCCCGACCCCGACTCCGTCCCGAACAGCCAACACGACCTCGACGGACACCAGTGGCATCACGATGGACCGCTTGGGCTCGAACGCGGGCCTACCAGGCACGGTCTCCGCTGCGGACGACGCCTCGAGCTCTGCTCTGCTGCGGCTCACGCCGTCCCCTGTGGCTGAGGATCGCTCGATGGGCAGCACAGCGGCCGACTCGAAGACGCAGGGCTCCAGCAGCAGCAAGAGCAACTCGGGCGGAGACGTGACGGGCGTGACCACCAAGACCGCGGCCACCGATAGCGGCACGAGCCCCGTGCTCATCGCGCTGGCCGTGGCCGCCGCGGTGGGCGTCGTGGCGCTGGCCATCGTGGCCGCCATCTCGCAGAAGAAAAAGCTTGACGACAAGCGCATGGACCGCGACGACCGCGACCGCGCCATGCAGCGCTCGTTCGACAACTTTGCGTCGCCCGTGCGGGTGGACTCGGAGATCGCAGAGCTCTAGATTCGGGTCGTAAGACTGAGAGAGCTGCTGGGAGGGGGACCTGAGAGAAGGTATCATCATCATCTGTTTGTGAGAAGAGAAAAGAAAGAAAGTACCGTATCGAGTGCTGCGTCCAGAGAGAGTAAAGAGAGAGAAGAATTGGGTGGAGATCATCACCGTCCGCAGTTTTTGTTGTTGATTATGACGTGTGGCGATCACGCACGGGTAACAAGAAACAAACTTTCCTATAAACAGAGTTCGCCTTGAGAAAGCCCACGGGAGTCAACACAACTGATCCTGAATCGATTCGGATTCATCAACTGATCCAGAAGCGAGCAGCTCCGTGTGCTGTGTCCTGTCCAAGCGAGGTTGGAAATCTGGAAATGGTCGGCGCTTCATGCCATTCGCACAGAAATATAAATCAAGATCGATCGACTTTCCATCTTCCACGCTCGAGTTCAAAGGCTACGCAAGCGGAGATTAGTCCGAGTCCGAGATGAAGAAAGGATGAGAGGGTACAGGCAGCCACTTTGTATGACTCGTGGTGACTCAGCTGAAAGGCTTTGTCGACAACCAGCCAGAATTTTACACACCAGAAAGAAGAAGGAAACTTTCCTTCTACACAACTGAGGCAGATTGCAGAGCAGCAGACGCCCTCTGAAGTTCAGATTGCCCATGCGAAAGGTGGATCCACCACCTGGCGCGCTCCACATGGCCTGCAGCGACACGACAAAAGTGATTTCGATGCTCGCCTTTGACGCAGAGCCATACAAACCCAAGAGCCAGAATCCTCAAGCTTTCGCTGCTTCTCGTCTCCACTGATTCCATTTCGCAATCGCTCGTTCAGTTTCGAAAGTCTCACGTGGTGTGAAAGCCTCACTTGGCACGAAAGTCCCACCTGGCGTGTCTCCCAGGATCCCAATACCCCAAGCGGTACGTATAACAATACAAATCCAATGCGCTCCGGCTTCCAGACGACGCTCATCGCCCTCCTGACCAGCGCTCCAGCGGCTCTGCAGTCGCTCATCCCAGTGGCGCAGGCGGCCGAGTTCTTTGCAGGCCAGGGCACCGTGTACACGCTCTCGGACCCGAACAACGGCAACTGCAACTTCATGAGCTACCCAAGCGACGCCGTGACCAAGTACGCGGCGCTCAACACGAAGCAGTGGGACGCGACCAAGAACTGCGGCCGGTGTGCCGAGGTGACGTGCACCGACGCGCTCTGCTCCGGCAAGACCAAGAGCTCCGAGGTCGTGCACATCGTGGACCAGTGCCCCGGCTGCGACGATGGAGACCTCGACCTGGCTCCGGACGTATTCGCTGCGATCACGGGCATGACGAGCGACCGGCTGAAGATCAAGTGGAAGTTCGTCGACTGTCCGACCACCAGCAACATCAAGTACTGCCTCAAGAAAGGCAGCAATCCGTTCTGGGCGGCGATCCAGCCGACGAACTTTGCCTCGGGGATCGCGAACGTCCAGGTGAACGGCCAAGAGACGACCATGGTCGACTCGGCGTATTATTTTCTGCTGGACGGCAAGAGCGAGAAGCAGGCCGACCTGAGTAAAGTCACGATCGCAATCGTCGGAGTGAATGGCGAGAAGATCCAGGACACGGTCTCGTTTGCGGCGGCGGACTGCGTTGAGGGCAAGTCCCAGTTCAGTGGAAGCCAGCAGCAGTCAAGTAGACCAGCACCAGCTCCGGTGCAACAGGCTCAACCCGGAGCTCCTCCGACACCGTCGCCAGTGGTAGCGACGGTACCAGCACCAGCGGCAACAACGCAGGAGAGTCCATCAAGTGCGCCAGTCTCCCAGGCGCAGGCCACAACCTCCAGCTCATCTGTTCCCATTGAGGTCAGCGGTGAAGCCAACCGAGCCGCTGTTGAGGACACCATAGACCAGCAGCTGGAGTCTGGGCTTTTAGTAACCTTGCCGACCTCAACTCCGGCCCTAGTACCCGCTTTAGACTCACGGTCCTTACCATCCAGCGCTTCACCAGCCAGCACAGCCGGGGATACCTCACGAGCCAATACCGAAGCCTCGGGCAGAACTCACAAGACGTCGCCGGCTGTGGTTGTGCTTAGTGTATTTGGCTGCGTGGCCGCCGTCGTGCTCATTGTGCTGGCGGCCTACGTGAACAAAAAGAAACTGGACGACAAGCGCGCCGACCAGCGCCCCGACGGCAGCGGCGAGTTTGCTGTCGTGTCCATCAACACGAGCGTGGACGCGAACGGCTCGTTCTGCCAGGTGAATACGCCCGGCGGCCACAACAACAGCATGGGCGGCCTCAGCATCGCAATGCTTTAGCTTGGTAGTTCAGATTGCTGTTGGGAGTGTACAATAACCTAACGTTAATGCAAAACCTGTGGATAAGATTGCACTGTAAGAGTGGATACAGTACTGGGTGACGCACGACTGCAGAACTCCATAGAAGATCAACCTGGAATCCAATAAAGAGAGCTTTCTGGAAGGAACCAGATGGACTCGTAATCAACCAGCTTTCCATACGGCATCGCTCAGTCTGTGGTTCTTGGATTTCCAGCAGCAGCTGCTGCAGTTCAACCTGGTCTTCTCCAGTGGGGTTGTGGTGGCGAGAAGGTCGCAAGTGCCAGCTAGAGATCGAGTTTTCTTTCGATGGAAACCTCAAGAGCGAGTGGGGCTTCTACATGAAGACGAGTGAGTGAGCGTCATAAAGAGCTCTCTCAGTCCATCCTCACTCGCAAATTCTCCACTCAAGAGACACCCAAACAGCCCCACCGAGGTCCTCAACCACGCCACAACAAGCAACCAGTATGGCTACGATCGTCCCCATCTCGCACTCCATTCGTTGGAGAAGCCGCAGCCGCAACTCGAGCATGGACTCTGTCGACAACCAGCACCAGCAACAACAGCAGCAGCAGCAGGTCGCTCCAGTATCGCCCTACGCTGGACTTGTTCACCTCACAAGTGACGCCGGCGGGTGGGAGGAAGAGCCCAGCGACGACGAAGACGCGAGCTTCGATGAGCTCCAGACGTCAGCGTGGCTCGTCGTGCCGCGTGAATACGCCAACGTCGCGCAGCGAAGCCGACGGTCGAGCTGGAGCGAGGCTGCCGCGCCCGTGAGCCCTCTGAGCTACACCAATAGCGCTGCCAAGTCCATGGAGAGACGTCGCGCCGATGGATCCAGCAGCTAAGCTCTCCGAGCTTGAGCCAGCGAAGAGCTCCGTTGGCTTGAGCTTCAGCATCGGCACAATGTGTACTTGTCAGTAGCGTATTGTAGCGTCAAGTCCGTTGTTCATCATATCATAAGATCATTATATCAAATCAGCATGTTTCATTCATACCTCCTCACTCTCTCAGCACCGCCTTCATGGCCTTGGAATCGAGAAACTGGAGCGCAAGCAGCAGCGCCTTCTCGCTGCTCTTCTGGGACGACCCCGCAGAGTCACTGGCACCCGTGCAGCCTTCAAAGGCGGTGATGAACTGCAGGAGTTTGCGCTGGAGGAGCTCAAACTGGCGCGCGTGTTTGCAAATCCCCACTGAGCTCGTCGCTGTGGACTTTGGAGACGATTGCTGACCGTGTTGGAGGGCCGCACGGGACATCAGATGCATCACTTGGTGCTCCACGAGACTCAGACTCAGCACCTGGACGATTTCAAACACGGGCAAAAAGAAGACGCTGTTGAGGAACGACCGGCGGTGGTTCGTGCGCGCTTTTCCGTCGATGATGAGCTGCTGCAGCTCGAGAAGACGGCTCTGGAAATTGGTGGACGACCGCTGCGAGGAGGCCACGATCTCCAGCATGCACGCTGCGACGCTGAGTCCGTCGTCGTCGCTCAGTGCCAGCAAGTGCGCCTCAGTGGCTGGCTTGAGCTTTGTTTTCTCATCAAAAATGTGGCTGATGGCATCGCCCCACGCAGTGCTTACGAGCCCAAGGAATGCGCTCGAGTCGCTGGATTTGTCGTGGGGTTCTTGAAAATGCTGGCGGAGTTGAGCTAAAGCCAGGCTCAGCTTGTCGTAAAGCTGCTCTAGCAGTGCTGGAAAGCCTTTCGCTTGACTCTTGAAGGGTAATGGGAAGCTGAAACTCTCAGCATTCCAGGAGAACAGCGAGCTCCCACTCTGGAGCAGCCCTTGGAACTCGTGGACTCGCGAGGCCTTCTCTAAAACGCCAAACTTTGTGATCGCCGAGTCGCCTGAGGTGGCGAAATCGACCCAGATCATGGCCTCAGAGTCAGAATTTTCAACTGTTTCGAGTCGGAAGCGCGTCCATCGCGAGCGCAATTCGCTGAATTGCTTGCCGACCGTGAACGCTGTCGTGAGCGCGCGTTGCAGCTGGTAGAACGGGTGGAAGGAGCTCGAGTAGCTCTTCTCAAAGGCCTGGACCATCATCATACTCGAAAGCTGTGGCTTCACGGCCTCATCCAGATCCTCGTTTCGACACATCGACAGCCAGCTCAGCATCAGCAGTTGGCTCGCCGTTGATAAAGGAGTCCTCAAGCCATTGGGCTCGGTGCTCAGCATCGTCGACAGGTTGGCTTCTCCGTGACAGAGCTTGGCGCGCAGGTTTGGTCCTGACGACATCATGAACAGGTCCAGGCACACTGCCAGAGCCGCCGAGGGCAGTGTCGTGTACAGCGCATTCAGGTTGACCCCAGCTTCGCCAACTGAGTCACCATTTTCAGCTTCACCATTGCTCAGCACCACGTTGGGATGCAGCAGCACCTGGTGCTTATCCCTCTGGCCAAAGCCGTCGAGCGTCGAGTAGTACGCGTCGATTTGCGCGGTCCCGTACTCGCTCGAGATGCCGAACTTGGCCTGGTTCGTGGCGATGAAGTTGATCCTTATAGCATGCTCGAGAACAGGCAGCAGCGCAAAGAGGAACCAGAGCTCGTCTCCTGTTAGAAGCGCTTCAAAGGCCTTCTTGACGAGGTTGCGGCGTCCTCGTGGGATGAATTTGCTGGCTTGTCGCTCAGCAGTTGTGAGTAGCTCTTGAAGCCGAGCTCTATTAGCTTTGACTCCAAAGAGCTGGCTCAGTTGGTCACGTACATTTGAATTGTTGAACACGAAGCGGTCGTCGTAGCTCTTCACATTGAACAACAGCTCGTCAGTGTCCCCGAATGGTTCGCCACGTTCATCGTCACTATCAGAGCCACTCTGAGGCAGCGCGAGCAGAAGCACGACCATGAGGCAGCTGAAGCACTTTGGGAACTCGGCGGGGACCATGAAGCCGTGCCACACGAGGTTGCGCAGATTGAGTCCCGACGGCAAGAAGAGGATCTTGAGCAAACGCAGCAGCCCATCTGGCAGCAGACGCGCGAGCGGCTCCGAGTGTAGTAAGTCGCGCAGAATCATGTTCTTCTTCTTCTTCTTGACAGGAGCTGCTACTGGTGTTGTTGCTTCTGATGAAGAGCTCTTGAGCTTTTTGGTCGCAGGTTGAGCTGAAGATTCGCCCTCGAGAGGGAGATTCACCTCGTGACGATGGTACAAATCGTAGAGCGCACGTTCGAGGATCGTGGTGAGGACCAGGAACGCCATGTAGAACTCACCGCTGTCGTTGTGCATGAGAAGCAGGAGCTTATGGACTTGGTCTCCGTGTGCAATGCCTGGAAACCGAATAATCTTTGCTGCTGATAATGTCGTCACGAGTGTCTCTGCCTGTAGCGCGAACGCCCACGTCACCTCCATTGGGTTCACGCGGGCGCCTTCTTGTGTCGAGTGCTGTATGCATGCAGCCACTTGCTCCCAGTTGATACCAACGCGCTTAGCGCCATCGTCGCGACTGCTCTGCGTGAAGGAACACTGCACAAGCAGACGCTGCGAGAGCTCTTCGCGCACCGCGAGCGGCAGGCGCCAGTAGGAGAAGAGCGCATCGTGCACCTCTCCAGAGAGCGACGGCTTGTAGTGCAGCACGTCGCGCGCCAGGAGCGTCTGCTGCGCGTGCTGGACAGCAACCGAGAGCCGCATGGCTGTCGCAGTCGCGGGATCAATTGCGCTGGTTGACTTTTGAGTTGCAATTTGGATATCACTTTTGAGAAGTGACCTACCCCTTAAAACTTAAAATATATCAATTAATAGAGTCTATGATGTTATCGACACCGAGCCCAGTATGTGGGTTTCGGAAGTTCATCATAAATTTGTGCATTCCATAAGTGGCATTTTAATCTATAAAATGATACTTGAACGACAACTCGAAGGTGTCGGATACGCACAAACAACGACGCATACACACGAGCACTCCCACACAAGCATTTGCATGCACACACCCATATATATACCCACACATAGACAGTTTGTTGGTTCTTGACGGCCAGTCAGAAAAAATGGGGGAGGCAGCACCAAGTTTCAGTCCACAAGAGCCACCACCAGCATCGTCCACAGAGTCACGACAACCTCTTCCCAACCAGCAACAAGGCGACGAACACGCAGCCCAGGCACACGAACACGCAGAGCGAAAGAGCCTCATAGAAGAACCGAAAGCTGTCAGTCACCAAGTGATGGCAGCGCAACGTGGCGGCGCGCTCGAAGGCTGACAAGGGCGAACCTTTGTTGACAGTCGTGACCTCACTCGAGACAAGTGGATCGGACCGCAACCAGTCCCCAACCACGCCTTTCGCCCGCTCCAGAGCCAAGCACTCGGTGGCTTCAAGCCGCTTGGTTCTCTCTCCGCTTTTCCGTATTCTGCAGCCATGCACTCGAGCTTTGAAACGCGCATTCCGTGTCGTCTCGTTCCGTCGTCCACCACCACCAAGAGGCTGCTTCGTGACCTTGTCTGGTGAAGTTGGAGCTCTTCGATCTGTTAGCTTGGGCGAAATGAGGCAGACGCGCGAGACAAGCGACATACAGGAAAAGAACACACGAACACCGCATCACACCAATGGACCAGAGCAAATAAGCACTATCTCTCACTCTCTCACGCACCACACTGGAGTCACAAGAGAGACAACGAGACTGAGGAACACAAACAAGAACCACAAGAGTCAGCAACAACAAGCGAGAGGCGACAGAGACGAGCATGCACAGAGCCAAGGAGCTCAGCACAAAGCACAACCGACACTCGCGAGCGACGACGAGCAGCTCAAAGCGACCGCGTTGAGTGACAGCGGAGACAGCGACGCAGCAACCAACGAAGAGAGAAATAGATAGAAAGAGAGATGACGACGACCAACGAAGAGCTACTGAGGCGCCTGACTGACCTCCTCGATGGTGACTTCGACGCTTCAGACGACGACGATGATGATGATGACGATGACGAGCGACGGGAGCCTCGAGAGAAGAGCAGGCGTGGGCTGCGGCCACTGGAACCCCAGCATTTCTTTCAGGTTTTCCTTTTTTGTTGTTGGTTCATTGGCCCCCACGGCACAGAAAGGAAAAGAAAGGGGTCAGCAAACAAAAAGCTTAAACTGCCGCCATGGGGGAACTTGGGTCATAATGCAAAACGCCCAGAGGTAAGAGAGCTCGTCCGTGGATTGCCACGGGGGGGGGGGGGGGGGGGGGGGGGGGGGGGGGGGGGGGGGGGGGGGGGGGGGGGGGGGGGGGGGGGGGGGGGGGGG